>JAYRBW010095670.1:0-20482 GCA_036023295.1 Invenusta paracnida | reverse complement strand
ACGTCTATTGGTACCTACCTTGTACTATAATTAAGTTATGTGTCTACAAATGTTCTTTATCTACTCTTTTTGTAATAAATTGTTATCTGCGTTATTTTATCCTACCTGCGTTTTTTTTTTGTCATATTGAGCCGCACCAACACTGCTACTGCTATTTATAATGTTTAGATTTCCTTTAATCTGAACTTTAGAATATTGGGATTTTTCAAATAAATATAAACTCTTTTCATACATGTTATATCTTGGTCTCATATAAGAAATATCCTTACAATTTTGTATTGATTATTTTTCTGTCAGGCATCTCTGTAGTGAATACTTTAGTCATAAAAATGATAGGCATGGATGACATAACAATATTCTACATAGCCATAGCCATAAGATATGATACATATATATACAATTATACACCCTTGCACAAATTATTCAATGTGACAATATCACAATTATTATCTGAACAATATTTAATGATTTTGACACCAAAATTTCAGGTAGTTGACCTTTGTCTTGTAAATAAGGCCTCCTTTTTTTCTTGAACCGCCTTTGTATTTTATAGAATTTGAAGATTTTTAAATTTCTGTACCTATATACTGTTACCTCGGGCCTTTGTTCCAGCTTATGTATGTGTTCTCATATTCTTGTATGTTTGGTGCGGTAGTGATATTTAATGAAATTGTGAAAATGTAGTTTTCTAGAGTTTTTGTGAAGAAGAAATAGAATGTGAGTTGTGATATGTCAACTTGGTTTATTATTAAGGAGTCTGAAATGAATAGAATCAGATGAATGCTTTATTTTCCCAGTAAGTTAAAACAATGAGTTCTGGTAAAATTTCTAGTTAAATAAAGTACAGAGCATAAAATAATGGTAGAGTTAGCTAATGATTTCTTGTAATTTAATGTCCAAATATGTTGTTTTGATACTCTGACATAATTACATCATTAAATACATTTATTAAGTAAACACTAGATTTTGTTAATGTTAGCCATATATATAATAAAATATCTCATAATTATTTTCTAATTGTTGTATTTAATTATTTTTATAACATTGTGATATCGGTAACATGTTGGTTCCCCAATCAGGAGTCGAACCTGGCCTGGGCTACCTGGGAATAAGCCCAAAATCTTAACTGTTAGACTTAGTTAATGTTAATCATATGAAATCGTAATATTGATTATTCTTTAAATTATAAGAGTTACGCTAAATAATATATGGCCTCTATATAACGTTTTCAGTTGTTATTTTTTTACATCACTCATCTCAATTTCACTAAATAATGCTTTAAAAATATCTACGACTAATTTATAAAGCTTCTTGACTATTTCGATGGCTGTAACATCTTAATGTTGACCTGAGTGAACTCACCTTGTTATCAGTTCAAATATAACACAGTAAATTTTCGCATTACACATGACTTTCTGCCACTCATTCTAAACCGACCTGCTCCTTTATAAAGACCAATTCCAGCAATGAAATGTCATTCATTCCTGAAATATTTAGTTTAAACATTTATGTTATTATTATTATTTATTTATTAATACTTTGTTACACTATATGTGTACAAGTAATTTATCGTGTCAGTAGTATTTCTATTTGTTTATAAATTCTGCATTATGCAACTTATAAAAAGGTTTTCTCTATTAAATATATTCGATATATTGATGACATATTCTGTTTTATTTACTTATATAATTTGGAAATAAATATACTACATCAACTGAGGTAAATAATATTCCAAGGAGTTGTCAATTGCTATAAAAAATCTTCTTATATCTCATTTATAGCTATTGTCTCAAACGATGTAATTTTTCAAGTGTGAAATCGAAATATTTAGCGTTTATTTCACCGTATACTAAATTTAATTTTTCAGGTGAAATACTGTAAATACTTAAAATTTGGTTTCATTTATTTGTCATACTATATTATTGTACTTATGTCTTTTGAACTAGTTTCAGATTTTCTATTTATGTTAATCGTAAATATTATGTTTCAAATAAACCTGAAGAAGTTATACGGATTAATGTCAAGTCTGACTGTAAATACTTGTAAATAAAAACTCGTCTATCTCAGACGATTCGGCGTCTCCATAAATATTATTACCTGTATAACATTTTGCTAATATTGCATAGCGTAGCAGTTAATAGCTGTGCAATTTGTATGCATATGGTGCATTAATTGTTTATATATGATCCATTTGGTCTTGAGTTAATATGCGGGTCAGAGATCAAGTATATGGTCTAGATGTTGCGTACGATCTCTCTTTCCTGTGAACTCGGACATTAATACATATGTGTATCTTAGATACTGCACTAAATTTATTATTGTTACTGCAATGCAGTATGTATCTACTTTCAACAGCGTTGTTTTTCTATTAAGAAATCGAATAAAAGGTAGTTTTTATGGGTTTGTAATACCTTTTATTCGATTTCTCAATAGAAAAACAACGTTGTTGAAAGTAGATACATACCTACTGCATTGCAGTAACAATAATAAATTAAGGTTGTTTTGCGGTTTGTAATACCTTTTATTCGATTTCTTAATAGAAAAACAACGTTGTTGAAAGTATATACATTCTGCATTGCAGTAACAATAATAAATTAAGGTAGTTTTACGGTTTGTAATACCTTTTATTATTTTCAAATATAAATTTTAAAAACATTTAAATAGTTTACTCGTCTGCTGAAGTTACAGTTCAATATATTGGATATTTTATTTTTATACTGTGATAACATAATTTTTTGTTTATAGATGGGTGTAAATTTTAAGTTGGATAAATAACATTCAACTTGGCTACGTATGCAACCATTATCTAATGAATTAGAATGTCTGTAAGTGGAATCATGGTTTAGAATTTATGGAATCATAAGTGTTACAGGTTTTGTTTTTATATCTTGCTTTAATGTTTATATTTGTTATGTTAGTTAAAATATATGTTCTCGCTAACTTTATCTGCATATTATTTTACAATTTAAGTCTGTCCATATTCATTATATTACATATAAAAGTGATAGTTTGTTAATCAAACATCTACATGTGTATTACAGAAAAGTATTTACAATTCTCCCTTCATTATATACATGCTCGTCGATGTTTCTTAGTAATTTACTCATATTAATACAGTTTTCTACCTTAATTTTGTTTTAAAATAGTTACAAAGACAAGAAATGTTATTATGATATATTATAACATGAAAATAAACTTTATTTAATTATCTCGTTAAATAATGGAACGTTTTTATATCTTCCCAAGATGCACAATTTTCATGTTCAATTTCTCGAATTTAAATTTACAGAAGTCTCGTGCAGTACGAGGCTTCAATAGTTTGCAAATAGACTAATTTGGTTGATAACAATACTTCCACTGTCTTCATATTATTAACTCCTCTTTTAATTATGAATTATACTGTCGTATCTCTCTCACTCTTAGAATGCCATTTGCTCGTACCCCTCTAAAATACCGCCACGTGTACGGGAAGGCGGTCCAAAAAGATCAGTGCTACGAGCGTCTGCCCATCTCTCGTGGTGCCCAAGATGGCCGTCTCATCGCCTGTAATCCCCATCTGATCGCTGTAGCAGCTGAATGTGCCGGTGGTGGCGCCTTCATCATCCTGCCATCAGTTAAGGTGAGACCCTACAATATGAGGGCGCTGTGAGTCATACAGCACATCTTTGAAGAGTAGTTCCACTAAGAAAAGACAATGACCATGTGTTATTTTTTTTCAATGTATACGAGTTAAAATAAGCTCTGTAGTTTATTTCTGATTAAAACTAATTTACTTTAATATTACTTCTATTAATTAAGAATACAATTTTATTAAATATAAACATAAAGAATTTTTTAATTTTCCAAATATTATTTTTTGTTATTTGTATATTTAATACAGTCAGTGAATCAGTCATTAAAACTTGATTGGAGTAATATATTATTGGTAGTATAGGAAAACTTGATCTCTCATATTTAATAGTAATATGTAATTGAAAAAGTTTTTAATGTAGTATTTTACTTGTTGGGGATGTATAACAAATTGTTATTAAATTATATTCCATATCCGGATTTTTATTTATGAATTTGACAACTTTCAATAGCTACACATTTAAAATAGTATGTTTATGTTCGATTGTATGATAATTATTTAATTTATAAACGTGTACGTTGCATCTATGAGTTATTATGCCTTGTCAACTACTTGTTGCCATAACATACTTATGCATACGGAATCTTAACGTTGATATGTGTTGTTATATAGTGCTTTTGCTCATCTTATATTTCTCTTTAATAGGGTTTCTTGTATCCGCCATCTTTATGAATACCTTCCATTGTAAAAGTAACGCTATAAACCCCTTAATTATTAATAATCTTCAAGAGTGGACAGATTATGGGTTAAAATCTCCCAGACAACATTATCTTTTTATAAATAATTGTATATACATATATAATAATATGATGCTTGTGGCTTCAAGTCATTCGTCAGACAAACTAAACACACTTATTGGTGATTATCATCAGCTGTTCATTCCAACCTTATATAGTATAGCTATGAGTCGATAAGCTCATTAACTTTTACACGCCCATTAAAGTGAGACATCTTTGATCTGCTCTCGATCATCCTTCTCAGAAGTTAGCAAAGGGAAGTAAAGAGGACTATTTTTTTTAATAATCAATTATTTGCTGTGTTTCTTATCTTCTTTCTGTACTCATTGATTCCCTCCGCTCTTCCCATGCATTTCCTTACGCTCAAATAATGTATATGACGTGTTATATTAGGTAGCAGATAATATACTGGTGCATCCAATTGACGTTTATGTACATACGCTTCACTATGTATATTTTGGCTACCATGGTAACCATAAAAAACTGATGTGGAGCAGCCACTTCAGTATTTTCTGCAGTATTTCTTTGCCATTATAAACTTATTACATTGTATATTTGTACTTTCACCAAAGTGTTAAGTTTCGAAAAGTACACAATATGTATTACAAATCCCAAATAGATTTGTTTGTGTGAGGTTTTAATTGACAATTTAAACAATTTTGTGTTTTTTATTTATTTAAAATTCTACTATAGTTAAATTACATTAATTTGAATTATAAGGTTATCGCTTATTCACTTATCAGAATAAAATTATAGGAAGCTGTATATTCTTGTAGTCTTTAGGTCTATATTATTATTCTGATTAAACTAGTTTTTATTTGTTGTTCTTATGCTATTATATTTTGAATTTAAATCCATGTTAATTTGCATGATTAAATAATTTGTAATTTTAATAGTTTATTGCGTGTATACAAATAAACGTGCCTGGTTGTATAGTCTATGTACAAAACATAAAATTAGATAAATCAGTTCTGTCTACTGGTCAGTATTGTATTACATATTATTACACGGTGATTTATACGTACTCCAGATCTTGATAATTTTGATTGTTCAATTTTGCATTATTAATTTTTACATATCCAAGCTACTATCATGGTATAACATTGTTGATTGTAATTATGGCAATACGCATAATATAATACACCACGTTTCGTTAGTAATTATTGTAAACCTATAGCTGTATGCAACTGATTAATACTATCTTATAATTATACATTTTACACGGGGTTTATTTGATCCTTGGAATAAACTTATTCCGTGTTAACATTTATACAATACCAAAAAAGTACGCGAGAAACAGGTCTTGGTGTAGTTTTAACACTGACCAGCTAATTAAAAGTTAATCGCAAAACATTTGATCTGTCTCACAAGTAGCGTGCTATGCAAATAGCGCCTCCTATTATAGACATACACTAAATGTGCACTGTTGTATTAATACATGTAGCATAGTTGTTAGTTGTGTTAGGCTAATCATTTATTTCTATTTGTGTATCTTTAACAATGTATTAATTGACTCAATAGAAGTAATGACCGTGCATTTAGCATACCTTTGCGCTATCTCTTTCTATTGAATTCGAAAGCTGGATTTGCAACTCTGTTATTTCTTGTTTCATTTTATTGTCGTGTCCGATTATATATTTAGCCTTTCCACATACCATCAACTAAGTCCACATTTGTTGTTACATATTATGACATGCATTACTAATATTTATATAGCTTTTAATTTAGAACCATTAAGACATAAGTTTAAATAACATTGTATATTCTTATGAGATATGTTATGTTAAAAAAAGTATTTGTGCCGAGTTCAGATGATTGCCATGTAAAATATATCAATACAGATACATTAAATACAGATTATGACTTCTTAATGAAAATTTATTGTGTACACACTACATGCGAAAATTATTTGATGTAAAAATTACGCATAGTGTGTTATTAATTTCATTAAACCTTTAAACCAGGTACTTCCTAAATGGTTACATAAATAATTTGTATGATGGTCACCATAAACATTCTATTTAATCACCAAGTTGACATAATGACTCATTAAATACTTTTATAGTAATGTACAGGTTAATTATCAATTTTTCTGAATATACGTTTTGTACTTAGTGATGACAATTTTAGCTTTTTACTTTTAACTTTACGGGCCATGGCTGATTTCTTTTCTTCCTTTTATGCTTCAGACAAATCGGGTCTCTGGTCTACACGTTCCCAGAGTCTTGGGTCACACAAGTGCAGTTCATGATCTTCAGTGGTGTCCGTTCAATGATGAGGTCATTGCCTCTGCTGCCGGCGATGCAACGGTAGGTACAACTTGAATTCCTAACCACCGTTCTTTTCATTGTCCTAAAGAGGTTGTTTTGTTTCATTAACTCCTTTGAATGTCTAGTTTGAAGCAAACAAAACTTATCTTAATTACTATATTGTTTTGTATAAAAAATTTCAGGACATTTCTTTCGAAAACTTGTTGAGCGAAATTAAAAATATTCACACGAAAAACAACATTTAAGTATTAACAATTTCTTAACTGTTTGCTGTGATATCTGTGTAAAATGTAATACTATGTAACATGGCATACTAATACTATTTGAATAAATTTACGTGATTATAATGTTGTTACATTTTGTGCAATGTTTTCGCTTCACTGTAAAGGTAGTTCTCGGTATTATTTAAATTAGTCGTATAAGCATACAAAAATTTAATAAAAGACCTCTCACTTTGTACTGAGATCATTTTCTTTGCATACCAACTTAATTGATGATGGTCTAGGTGTAATAAATAATTGTATACATTCAATCTGCTCGACTTTTCGTAGGTATGTTGAATTTTTTTTTTTTTTTTTTGTTGAGTTTGACTTATTTTTATTGACTCAAACCGAGGTAGTGCATTATTGTCATCACTTATTGCGTTTAAATCGGTAAACATTTTATTCATTATACAGCTGATATGATCAAGTTAACTGCATTTAACAAATATATACATTGTACTCAGAACATTTAAGTAGTGTATATGTGTAACCATGTTTAAATACTATGTTAACCATTTCATTTGACTTCATAATATTTTCGTGATTTACTCGTAGTATGTCTCAATAGTTTTCTCAAAGTTTTACTGTCGATTTTGCACGACTACAATATTATTATTCATGCATTTCATGGAACGATACACAATAATATCGTTGATTAGATTGCTATCTTTCTACTCTGAATTCAACTAGTTTCCTATTGTGCGATCTGAAATGATCTCAAAATTGCTTCCTATCATTCATTGTATCTTGATGTTGTACTATTAATAATGCATTTAGTGTGCTTCTATATGCCCCCCCCCCCTAAGCCTTTGACACGCGTACAGGTCTATTCTATCTCCTCTTTCTTTCTTTAAATATTAGATCTCAGTACGGTACTGTTTCCTCCATCTTGTTATCGATCAAGTCCTTTTAAAGGGATCATATTATAGGCATATTTCTCTGTGTATATTCTGATTGCTAGTAGCTGATTAAGTATATATAAACGTGAGCAGATTGATAATATTTAATTAACCAGCTATGATCTCTTCTAAGTCAGTCTTGCTAAAAGGTTTCGATATCGTATACAACAGCCATATAATAAAAATCAATAATCTGATAAAACTAATATCTAGAAATGTATAATCAGTTTATGTGTGTGTAATATTGCTTTCGACTAATGTGTTAATTTTTTTAATAAGGATCATTGTTTTAAAATTAATAACAATTTGAATATAAAAACATAACAATATACAATATTCTACAGATTATTACAAAAACTTATTTCGTTATTATTTTTTTTTAATAAATTTATTCTCAGTGAAAAACTGCGTTTTTTATAATACTTACTATGATATTTTACAATTTCAAATCACTATAAACAAAATCGTTAAAGTTTATACAAAATCTATCGAATATTTGATCTCTTAAAGAGGGCATATTATCTACCTATAATATACTGTAATTAATACAGATAACTACTGCAACAATTGCCATTGGTTCTTTGTTAACCGCCTGTTCTACCCTCTCCACCAATCAGGTGAAGCTTTGGCGGGTGTCCTCCGGGGGTCTATCACGTGACCTTTCCTTCCCTGCCGGGACTCTTGGGGAGAGTGGCGACAATCTGGCAAGAGGAGTTGTGCATCTCGAGTGGCATCCAACGGCCGAATCCATCATCGCCACTGCTTCTAATGATCACAGAGTAAGGAAAATGATTTACACTACTGAATTATCGATTACTACCGTTAACGGCAAATTCTGTAGATACATATCATAATTTCTATAACTTTCGATTTTCAATCATTATTAAAGCTGTTTTTTATAATGAAAAGTGTTTCGTTTAGATCAAATTGTAAGGAAGACGATAGCTTCAGCTGGAAATAATACTGATATCAGTATCATGTGTTGCAGGCAGCTACCGATCTTTGATTGTTCTTTAATTTTTGTTTCATAATCTTAATAGTTCAAGGTGAGTTTATAATAAATTGGCTGTATAGAAATGTATAACATGTATATAGTAAGATATTAGGTCATCTTAATTATACCACAGTCAACATGTAACCTGATCCAAATTTAATTTATTAATGAAGCTATCTTATTACAAATTTTCGAAGTTCAAAGTTTTGTCTATAACTAGTTAATAAACTACTCACCTTGGACAGGATTTCATTTTACTAGCTTAATAAAAAGCTATAACAAATTGAGCTTATAAAAACATTTATTTTGTTGCCATTTTATATCAAAAGGATTAATCTTATAAAGTGTTGTTAGGCTTTGTTTAAAATGTCAATCATAATTGTACTATACAAAATATGATTGGAAAATAAAATTAATTTACAGCTTTTTTACTTATGTGTTATAACATTAGGTAAGATATTATATTTCTGATTTTTTGTAACATATTTTAACCTACTAAAACATAACTAAATTCCTAAAAATAGTAGATAATCTTCTATTATTCTTCTTAGATATATGTAAAAGATAACACTAGAATTTGTATTCCACTTTACTGTACCTTCCTTATAATGAAATTATTTCAGAAGTGAGTTCACCGAAAGTTCACAAGAATCTTTCTAGTTTTTTTTGTGAAAAAGCTAGCAAAATTCTAATATGGTCGTTTGAACGGAAGAATTTTTGTCAATAATACATAATATAAAATAATAATGTCATCTAATTTCGGATAGTACGAAAAAACAGTGTGCCATCTCAACTATCTTAGCTCACTTTAAGAAGTTACTATTTTAAAATAATTTCTCAAAAATAGGAGTCTTCTGGAATTCTGTAAATGTAAGCTCAAATTTATAGTGTCTTACAGTTTGAGTAAATACGTTATATTTATTTAAAATAAATATTATCCCCTTTAGAAGTGTTCCACACATTTAATTATTGCTTGTCCTTTGAGTATATATTATGTATCCCGCGATAGCACATAATATACGTATAGAATGATAACACTGTCCAAAAAGTATTACATAATATTATATACAGTTTTTGACTTTAGTTGATGCTGTATTCATTTCAGTTTTCTGTGGTGTAAAAATTTAACTTTATTAAGATATCTTCTCTGAATAAATATCATAGAACATTTTTGACAAGTTAAATGGTTCATATAACTTCAGCACAACTCATTTTGTTGAAATTTATTCGAATACAACTTTTTTCTATTCAAGAAAAACTTTAAATTAAGAATGATAAAATTGTTCTTCTCCCTTATTATTGTTCCACTATATACTATAGTCTATTCTCCTAGTGTATCTATGACTTCTTCCTTGGATATCTCTACAGGTACAAGTCTGGAGTACGGCCCAGGCCGCGCCCCTGCTTGCCCTCCCCGAACACCCCTCTCAGGTGATGGATCTGGCCTGGAATCCCACGGGCCACTACCTCGCCACCACCAGCCGAGACCGCAATCTCCGGATCATGGACCCAAGGAGTGGGGAGGTGGTGAGGGGCATCCTCTGTCACGCGGGACCCAAGCTCTCCAAGATCGTCTTTGTGGCTGACGACCGTTTTGTCACCTGTGGATTCGGCATGCATGGCGAGAGGGAGTGTGCTCTCTGGGATATGGTCAGTTGAGGCCATTTACTATCCTGTCGAAAAAATAGCCCCGCAAACCGACTAAGATCGTTGTTAAAATACTTCCATTGTGTCTGTCTGACTTTTGTTAGAAACAGCTAAACACACTTAAATTTATACAAAATAATATGTTTTACATTGTTTAAAATAATCTAAATTTAAATGGAAATTATAATCAGTAAATTTTGCAATGGACCTTTAATGCTTAAGTTATCTCTACGCACTTTATAACTAATGTCTGTAAAAAATCAACCGAAATCAGAATAGTGAACTACTTGATTGCCTGAAAATAAACCGAAAATTAGTTTTTAAATTATCGTTTTAAGTGATATAAGTTGTCAGATTGTTTTTGTAAAATCGTCAGTCCTGTAAAGTTGACAAATGACGTACAACATCTCACCACCTGTCTAACATTAATTATAAAATAATATTGTAAAAATCATAGAAATTTATCACGCTTCCTATTTCTATCCAAATGTGTAGCTGCTCTCCTGATCAATTATTGATTTTATCTTGTCAACATAAACACTCAATTTATCGTTTCCTGTAGCGTTTTTAAACTGCTTAAACTGCTTAAATTTTCTTGAATCTTTCTTGAATATAATATTCTGTTAACATTGAGTCTATAAAACCTTAAAGTCACCCTCGCACTTTTAACATTACACTTTCACAGAAGAGCGCGATGACCAGTCCCCTTCAGCGCTTTGATCTAGATCAGTCGTCCGGTGTGATCTATCCCTTTTTTGATCCGGACTGTTCCATGCTCTACCTCGCTGGAAAGGTATTGTTATACTTTAAATTTATATTTATTTAAAACATTATTTTATAATGATTAGATTTAGCTAAAGTAATATTATATCTTAATAAAGTCTTATATTTGCACTATTTGTAACTTGGATTACTGATTTATAAATTTAAAGTATTGAATATATTTTTGATTAATATAGCTATGGCTTTAAGTGTCTGAGGGTATTTTAAATTTATGCTAAATAGATCATGCTATTTTCATTAATGGTGTACGCGTATGTGCTAGATGTTTAGAAAATCTCTTTTATCCTTACTCTTAGAAGTTATTTCATTTGAGACATTGTTTGACAAAGTGCTACAATTTTTTATTAATAAAATATTATGAAAATGAATGCTTCGTAGTAAAGCATTAAATCTTTTGGTATTGTTTTGTTAAATCAATAAACAACATGATATAACATTTTTTGTCATGTCGCTGAAATCTTATAATATAATACTACAAAGTTTATTGCAGTCATCGAACAAAATTTGATTCCTTATCTTTTCATAGGAAGTCTTGAATTATAATTAACTTTGTTAAAATATCCGTCCTATTCTATGTTATATTTCACAATATTACTATGACTTACTTCACATTGATTGGTTATGTAGTAGAAAAATTGTATAGCTGACAATGGAAAACCTTATTCTGCCCTTTTCTCCGGTGCACTTATTGATATGCGAATTTCTATGCGTATTATATTACAGCAACAAAAACCTAGTGTTGTATGGCGTGTTTTTATTTGATTTTGTTATAATAGTGGAGTATATTGCATTATTAGCTATGGCCATATGTATTCATACTGATTCTTTGGTATCAATGATATTATTTAAAAATGTAAGCTAACATTTTGTTTCCTATACATTGTTTCAACTTTGTAACAGTAGTTTAATTTCAGATGACTGTAAATTATACTGTGTTCTTGAAAACAGTTATCTACGTAAAAGGTGTTGGCTCTTCTAATGTCTCATTTATGTTGGAAGCGTTATACTATATGTGTTTTTAATATTGTCCTCAATTGAACAATTTTAAAGGAGTCGATTTTGATTGACTTTTCCTCTATAATATTATACAACTGTATCTGTGTCTTATTAAATGCAGCGTGCATCCATCTGTATAGGATTGTGTTTATTTTTTGTGTATACCTCGTGGAGATAATTACACGCAGTTATGGAATAATAGTTTAGTTCAATTCGTAGCTATTATATTATAGTTATAAGGGATAATTTATTATATTAATATGCTTGCCTGTCCCATATTAGGCTATAATTTTTGTAGAATTATTAAACTGTTCTTAGCTATTTAAAAGTTTCCAGAAACTATTTTTATTTTTGTATTGCACTTTAAAATATAGCAATACAGCTTCAAAATGTCTCAAATTAGTACAAAAATTGTAAAATATAATATTTAGTTGTGCCTTTTATATTCGAAAAATGGAATAACACGTGCATAGTCAGATTATGTTTGTTTTAAGATACACTATTCGAAAAAATCAGGACTGTTCTCTGAATTTTGATATTATTGTCATACTGTCAATATGTAAACTTATTGTGAAATTATTGTCACTTAATTTAGCGCAATATTTGAAACTTGTATTATTGTTCTATGTACATAATATTATGTTCTATCTACTCTTCTGCATAAACAATGTTGCTAATAAAAACAAAATATCCTGTGCTTTTTTATTAAAACATTTTTTAAATAAAAAATAACTAGTTAAAGGATGCTTCGATTGTCCATAAACAAGTAATTTCCAACGAGTCTCCTGTATTACATATTTCCTCTCCTTTACTCACGTAATCTTGTATACATAACCGTTGTTATGACAACCCTCCATTTCACTCTCTACCGGACAGGGTGACGGGAATATCCGGTACTTCGAGCTGGCCCAGTCTTCTCTGCACTACATCAGTCAGTACAACAGTGGAACCCCGCAGAGGGCCATATGTAAGCCTCCTTTCTTGCCTTAATGACATTCTCCTCTCCTTCCTTTCATTCCCACACCTTTATTTAACCACCTATATAACCCTTTCCAGCCAATCTTGTGATAATAATGTATGTTATGCTGCCGAGATAGTAAAGGTTTTGTTTACAAAATCGTGGTTTTATTTAGAATATGAAGGAATTGCACTAGAATTTAGTGGGTTTTTTATTGCTACTTGTTTGTTTCTATGTACTACTAATTTCATATTATAATGTCGTAATTGTCTTTAAAAAAGACATAGTTTGCTTCAAAATCTTTATTCTAATAATAATTTGATATGATACCGATATTGTAAAATTCTTTATCAAGGTATAATGCAAATGAAGCGTTTTTTGGTTTTATATAATAGGTATATTCCTTATTAAAGACAGTTTTTTTTTAACAATTAGTGAAAAAATAACGGCATATTAGCAGTTACGTTTTTTTATGAATAGCAACCAATTTTCATCTAAGATCGCTTTTATGAATATTTGAATATCCGTATGTGACCCAGACATATCTGATTAACTACGATTACTATTAAAGTTGACTGTGAAGCATTACTTTCTACTTTAATTCACGTTATATTACGCAGATTTTGTGTACGGGAGACACAGCAGTAGTACGTAGTGGTGTACTACGTCATTGTATTCGTGTTATGCATCATAATACTATTTCGATACAAACGACGATACTGACACCTTACCAGAAAGTGTTTATTGATGTTATGATCTGTCCATTATCCTTGCCTCTGTATGTTATAACTTATTCACCGTCTCGTAACCCTGGGCTTGTCGATGTGTATACAGTTCAGCATGTTATATACACATGCTCGTATGATTCACGTTGGTGTGTAATATTTACCATATGCCCAGAAATTGGTGTGTTTCTTGTATTTTTATTATCACGTTCGAGCAGATATGCTTGTTAAACAGGTTCACCACACCTTACCCTCCGTAAAAGTTCTCAATAAATTGTAACAATGCAGCTACCAGCTTATTCTCTTGTCGGTCTGTCTGCCTAACCAACTTGGATCCAAACTAGAGTATACTAGGCACACTGATCACGTGTGATCCCGATCCTTTCCATGCCGACTTTTATTTCATTCTTGCTCCTTGTAACAATAATACTGGAGTATTTCCCCATTTTTAAACCAGCCGATCAAAATCAATCGATTCTATTAAATAATGTTCTATTTTACAAGTTACCG
Source organism: Invenusta paracnida (assembly GCA_036023295.1). Classification (NCBI taxonomy): domain Eukaryota; kingdom Metazoa; phylum Platyhelminthes; order Proseriata; family Coelogynoporidae; genus Invenusta; species Invenusta paracnida. The sequence goes on along the minus strand of JAYRBW010095670.1, from coordinate 6,069 downwards.
TTATATTTAATGTATATATTATACACGTCTTTAACATTATAAAAGAAATGGACGGTGTTTCAATAAAAGTAATTATTATAAAAATGAATCACTACCAAATTTTGTGTACAATTTAATTTTGACAAGCATTTTAAATCTTGATTTACAAAATTTAACTTTAATTAATTATGGAAGATATAGCTCATTACTTATCGCTCAAAACATAAAATCGTGACATTAAAATAATATTTATTATAAATTGATATATTGCTTTGGAAATATAGGCTTTTAATATCTGAAAACCCGTTCCATTGTAATGGATTTATATGGCTGAATATACGCACTATAACACTATAGAAAATACTAATTTTTTTAATGAACATTATAAAAAATGAAATCATAGTAACAAAACGGGCATATTAGTCAGTAGATTTAAAAACAAAATAGTTTTAAAAATTCAAGTGACACATTTTTATTTTAACTGACATATACTTGAACAATGCAACTGCAACTGACTTTGGTATCAAGTTTATATAAAGTACCTAATTAAGAAATAGTATGGACCTGTTTCGATAAAGTTAATTTCTCTTAAATTGAATCCCTCTAAACTTGGAAGTATTTAGACTGTAACACACACTGTTTTTAAGGTTTCCTTATTAATTCGTTTCTTTTTAGATTTATATCCGACGATTAAGTTGATAGGGTATGCAATAAATTTCAAAGTCTAATTATGTATATGTTAAACTACTGCTATGTTTCTTTTTTGTAACTTTCTGCCTAACTACCCTTTATTATTAAACATAATGCTCAACGTAATAATATAACGCAAGGTAAAATAAAGTGCTTACTTTAGGTCTGGAGTATGTGTGTATGTATACATGCCCACATGTGCATAATTCCAAGTATAAACAACTACTCGTCTTACGTGATCTAAGCAACACAAGAACTAGTACAGTCGGGGCTGGTAATAAGTAGCGGTGTAGAACTGAATCAGTCAGTGAATGGTATGACTAAACGCAATGGTAATTTCATTAACTTGGGTTCGTATATGCCCGTCATGTTTTGAAGGAGTCTACGAGATACTGACGACTTGGACACAGAAGTTTACTATCGTCGCCTGGTCTGTGTTAGTCTGTCGGCATCGTATGTGGAATCTAAACACAGAGGTCAGGGTCGCATGTTGGGTAATCGTACAGCTTGCGCTCAAAAGCGTATCTATACTGACTATTTGATATTACATTATACGGCTTATCAAGTGGATCTGTCCTTAATCTATGTTATAGTCAACCTTGAGGTTATTGCATTCTAATGTATTCATTTTGACTATAATATGTTTATAATATAATTATTGGATTGGAAGGTTATTGTTCCTGCCAAAACCGCAAAGATTAGTGGATATATTATTTGGCAGTTATTGTCATGTTATTATTAGTCTGGTTTTTCTTATTTCTTAGATTCCCATAAGTGTTAAGTTAAACCTTTGAATACGCTTTAAATATATGTTTATACTTGTACAGTATTCTATTTTTCTTGCTTTAAATGTTGAAAAAAATTAATTTAACGTCTATTTTATTTTCTAATATAATATGAGTCTTGACTAATGAAGGAACGTCTAATAATGTGATGGACAGATCAAAACTTGGCGAAAGACAAGGAAATGACTTAGAACATATTCTTGTGAATAACTATAAAATTATAAAGCAAAGCTTGTAAAATAATAAGACAGAGAAAGACTATTAAAGGCGATACGAAGTTACAAAAAAATGTGATGAATGTCTCAAATTGCAGATTTTAAAACCAATTAAAAAATAATTTCAGAGCTTTAAATTATCTATCGTTTATTTAATTAATATTTCGCTGACACATAAATTCGAGACAATTTGTTAAATGCATCGCCTATAATAGTATACTATTCAAATTGATATGATTTTTGAAGTCGACACTCAACTTAATGAGAGACCTACCGATGCGGTTGAACTTACGATATTATAATATGATCGAGTAAATGATATTAATAAATGGATTTTTTATATTGGTTAGCGAGACTAATGGAATCAATAGTGTAGACATGAGTTTTATTGTATAACCATAGTTTAATTATCGGTATCATTTAAGAAGTACGATTATGTGAATAAATGTGACGGCACAAAACTGATATTCACATATCTTCGTGTTCATTCAAGAAGGGTCTCTGTTCTCAATAAGTTTGTACAGCAACCCAGCTGGGCACTAAACTAAGCAGTAAAATAGAGCTGCTTAGACAACTACATTTTTTAGGATAGTATAGTCCAGCGATCAGTGCACTGGCCTACAAACCCTGTCTGTACAGTCTGTGGTTCGAAACTGGCTACGTACTCCTGGTTGTGGTATACTGTTTGACTTCTGTCATATTGAGCCAATCGTTCTGATTGGTTAAAAGTTCTTGCGTCCAGTCAGTTTAATCATTGTATTTAAGTACGGTTATGGTCAAAAATCATAACCCATATCACAAACTCAATTATCATGGCAGTAGTGTATATTTATGTGTTTTTAATTATTTCTTAATTAAATTACAGCTTATTAATATTTATTGTTCCTATTTCGTAAAATATGTATTACAATTATATTTCAATATTATTACACTATTTATGGGCTACAAATTACTCTAATGAATAAACTTACAAAAAGCTTTATGTCTATTTCCCTGTCACCAAATTCAACTTTTACTGTTTAATTTTGTGCATCTAAAGTTATTTCTTTGATAAAATGAATTATACATTGCAAATTGGTCAGAATAGCCATGTTAATTTCCTAATATGTAGATTGTTTACATTGAAGATAATTTTAATTATGATTCTACATTATTATGTCAATATCGATTGATTTATATACCCTTCCCCGCACAGGTATGCTCCCCAAGCGCGGCCTGAATCAGACTCAGTGTGAGGTGGCGCGTTTTTACAAGCTCTCAGTGGCCCTTGCCTCTGTGGAGCCCATCTCCATGATTGCCCCTCGACGGAACAACTACCGGGGGAACCTCTACGGGGAGGTGCCCGCGCCCTTTCCCTCCCTCTCTGGTGAGGCTTGGCTCCAGGGGAGAGATGACGCGCCTATCCAACTCAATCTGGAGACTGGGGACATTGTAAACCCCAGTGAGGGTCTGCCGCACTCCTTCGACCTCAACCAGGTGACCCCATAGAAGTAGAATAACTAAAATGAATTTGTTTATCGCCATCGTCACTGGTTAAAAAAGGGGAATCCTTTGTGCCGGGTAAACGGGTAAAATTTGTTCTATAAATAGAACAATGGTAAATTGCATTATAGTATTTGCAAAACATGCTTTATTGTTTCTGCAATTACTGGATAACAATAGGACATATTAATATGATATTTGTTTGTTAGATAGGGGGGGGGATTTGATTCTTTTTATGTATGCTATTGGATATAAAGGGAATCAATTTTACGAATAAAAATATCTGCCTCAAAATAACATACTTTTCCTAATTTTTAGGAATAAATGAAACTGCAAGAAAAAAAGTGTTTGTACTATTTGACAATTCAGTCAATTTTTTGGGAAGTTCCGGTATTGATTAAATTTAAAATAATCACATGAATTTAAAGTAATTTTTCCATCGCTAAGTGCAATTTAAGTGTGGAGGGTACCAATATAATTTAAGTATAGCTTCGGAAAATCGGATATAATATGTGTATGTTTTATAAGAATTGCATCTAATTTTATCGAAATATAATTAGATCTATAGAGCTTATATTATGATCGTGTTTATTGTTTTTAATATAATCTGAACTCAATTAAGTATTGCTGGCCAACTGTGTCATATTCAGACTTGGAAATATTTTATTATCAAAACAAGTTCAATATTTATATTTGCGTTACTATAAACGATTAATTTCTTAAATATGATAGATTTAGATACGGCTTTAGCACATAATCTAGAACGGCTTTTAGAATATTTCATTATACGAGGCAATTGAACGCAGTTTCTATTTAACCAAGAAACTATAACGAAGTTGTAATGCTCTTTGTATTTGTGTACTATCTAGAATGGGTTTTGTAATCTAATCGTACGTAAACCCTATCTCCCTATCCCGTCGTATCACTTTGGTAACAGTCGGTAAACCACACAGAGCTGCGCTGCTTCCAGCGAGCGGCCCTTCCAGCTTTCGCGACCCTTGGACAGAGTCAGGAGAGCATCTCAGGCATGGAGGGTGACATATCGAGTCTGGCGGGCGATCTGGATGGACCAATGGGAGCGAGGAGTAGAGGGGAGAATGGAGCGGACGGTGAGGAAGAAGATACAGACTCGCTCTCTTTCTACACACCACCTATGCAGGAGATTGTGCGTCGTAGAAACAGGTAGCCAGGATAACACTTCTAGAAATATTTGATAATACCTATTATTACTCCAATATGGGACATTTAATATATAAGTTAAGTTATTAAGTTCTTAGTTTTGTCATTGTTCTTCCTTACATGGTGACCACAACTACACTTTACAATTTGTGGTACGATAAAATGTTAATCGGACTAAAATCTGCTTGCTTTTATTTAAATCTGTAAGGCCCCATTTTATGATTAAATAGTTACTATTCTACTAAGGAAAATGTTATATATTTATTGCTACATAATTAAATAATATATATTATATAAGTGTATACAAATAACGTTCTATAACCATGATATTGTCATACATTGAATTTTTTTTTTCAATTTTCACTATGTATTATATATTTAGAATAAACACAGGAAAAACTTTTAAATGATTAATATTATTTTGTTAAATGTGAATATTTGTATAACTGTCATTCGTTCTTACATTCATAAATTATATTGAACTAATATAATATCAAACTACATTTATTCAATGAATAGTCCAACATGTTCAGTTTTTACACGAACTAAGAGTGTACAATTTAAGCAGTAATTTAACTTTTCCCGATTGCTTAAAAAACAATAGAAAGCAAAATATTATTTACCTACATTACATAAAGTTTGCAATTATATTGATTACGAAAATCAGTTAATATAAATTATGTGTTAAGAATAAAAAGAGACTTGAATTATTTGCTAAATTATAATTTAATGTAAGACTGAATTCTTTAATACAAGGAGCTTCCCTAATCCGAAAGTACAAATTACTTTTGTCGTTAGGGTTGTAACTATATTATAATTGTATTAATTATTTTAGGGTCATCGCCATTAATAAAAATTATTTTGATATTCGGATTAGGGAAGCTCACTGTGTTAAAGAATTCGGTTCTAATTTAAATTTATCTAAAAATGAGCCTTCTTTATTCTTATAAATTTGTTAATCCATTTTTGTAAACTAAGTAAAAATGGTTTGCTCTCAATTATTTTATTTTTCAAAAATAATTTACTTTGCTGCTTTAATTTTATGCGCGTAATTTAATAGTATGTATTGCTTAAGAAACTTGTTCGTGCAAATCTCCAAAACTTTGTGGACTATTTATTCAATATATCTGTAGACTAAAAAATATGATGCGTTTTATTTTTACTGCAAAGATAGACAAATATATCGTGAAACGGTAATTTCCCAATATTTACGCACAATTTAAATTAAACAATCGAAATTAAAAAGTATCAAAAGCATAGGTATTGGATAATAATGTATTTTATGTTTATATTTCTCTGGAGTTAAATTTTAAAATATTCCAAAAATTTCCCTTCGATAGAGCATCGCGCGACCCTAACAGAAATAAAGGATCCACTGCACGTTACAGCATGGTTGAATTTGGTTCTGCTTCTGATATGAAGAGTGCACGACGTGTGAGTTTTGCATAGGGGTATTATTTTCAACAAAATATGCTCAATCGTAAAGAAGTTTTAATTGGTGACAATGAAACTATTATTTAAAATACTTTCCAAAATACCCAGAATAAAAAGATTTGTGTAGATAAGTTGTTGGTTAATATATTTGAAACCATAGATATAAATAGCCCTCTTTCTTTCTCTCTACCTAGATGCACAGTCTAAATGAATCCTATAATAAATTTGGGTATCTCTCTGCCGCGAGGCAAAATCCTGTCAACCAATCACAGACACGAATAGCAATCAGTAGCTCTCTTCAGCTC
>JAYRBW010095659.1:0-20489 GCA_036023295.1 Invenusta paracnida | reverse complement strand
GCAAATGTAAAAAAGTAGGCATGGACAAATTATAATTATATTCAACAATACAATGGGAGTATAGAATGCAACAGATATTTTAGTTGATACTTAAGAAATAACACAAAAACACCACTATTCATGAAACAAGTCTGTCAAATGAGAAATGTATATATTATTGAAAATGCCACACTCCACTTAGATGGATTAATAGGTTCAACTCAGTTTAAGACTCCATTGTCAATCCTGGTGTCAATTATGCCAGTATATTTTGCAGAAAGTATCGTGGGATGACAAACATGCGTCAAATCCTTGAATAATTAATCTTAGTAAAGTGTGTCGAAATCCAGGATTTACCGAAACGCAATAAAATGCTGACTCCTTCACAAGAAAGACCCACAATCATTACATCTATCGTTATATTAAATATGAATATAGCACAGTTTTAAGAAATCAATTTTATTTATAAATTTGGCAAAATAGATAATTGTCCTTAATACTAATATTGTAAAATTCATGCATAACGAGGAAAGGGAAAGAAAAATCACAAAGTTAAAGTTAGAACATTAAGTAATTACATTATAGCACTGATATATAAAAAATCCAAACTATTAAACGGAAGAATAACATGTTTAAACTGGTTTAACTTTCAGCAGCACAGAATTTCAGAATAAACGGTTGCTTCGTTATTAATCATTTCATTTTTTGTTTGAATCAAACTTTCTTGAACAAAATATGCACTGCTTATTAACTGAGTTATATTGTGGCAATTACAGTATTTGTAAAATAGATGTTTTAATCAGATAACAGTTTTGTACATTAAGAATTAACTTAAAAGGTGATGTCATTATTTACTAATAAACTAAATAACATCAATGTGAATTGACACATATTTTCAAATATTCAGTAATTCATTTTTAACGTGAAAACTCCTTCTATAACTTACAAATATATTTCAAAAAGTCAATTATCATTCAGAAATAGTTTCGCTCAGAAGAAGTTTAACTAAAGAAATTAAACTAATGTCTAAATCTATGTTTAAGAACACCTGATATATAAACAATACTTTCTATTAAACACGATTAAAGAAAGTGGTGAATCATATTTGCATACATACCTAGAGCAGCTTTGTGTTGACCAACAAGACTTGGGATTAAACTATCCTGAATTTTGTTGGGCCTTTTTTTAGACTCTCTAAACAGACACAATAAAAACATAATATTATAAATGGGCTGATGAATTCTTTCATAAAAATTAAGTGAAATATGGAAATATAAACATTATTTCATCCTAGAAAAACACTAATAAAAGAATCATGTTTCGCCATATGATAAGTCGAATGGCCCCGTATCACCTAGATCATCAGAAAGCGTTATCCTGTGACTTTTATCAATTGTTCACAAACCATTGATCTCAAAGTATTAGAGATATGTATTTACCAAACAAAGATTTCAAAAACTAAACATGTTATATTTCTTTTACATTACTGCAAATCTTTATAGATATGTAAACAGACAATTTATATTTTCAGACAACAATAAATCGTAATTTAAATACAAGTTGAATGTGAACGATCTATGATACAGAAGAGCAGATCCCACTTACTCTAAAGCTGATTCCAAATCCTGAACTTGGGTCTGTAAACCATCTTTCTTATCATTCAGATGCTCTTCAGTTTGTCTGGCTTCGATTTTCGCATTCTTAGCAGTCTCTTTCAGCTTTTGAAGTTCATCCGTTTTTTCCGTCAACTTAACTAAAATAGGAAATATAAAGAAACAGTTTCATTCTAGACTATATTCAAATCATAACCACTGACAATAATCATCCCGCAAATATATTACACGCATTCAATTGGAATTAATTGTTTCTCGTTTCTAAATCACATTATTGAATGAAGTTTGTTTGAATAAATACCGTTTTGAGCGCTACATTAAAATAATGCTATAATTTGATTCATATGTGTTCAACTTAAATACATTATTACTATTTTTCTTAAATTTCGTAAATGCAACACATTATTTTTAGTCCGCAAGTAGGGCATTATCAATTAAGAAATATAATTAATTATCGATCTGAAAGGTGCGTTTAAAGGCCCTCATTGAATTTTCGAACTTAGAATGTGAATAATATTCTCATCGAGTGACGATATCTAGCTCTATCAACCGCATAGTACACGTAATATTTACATCGGTGATTACAAAATGAATTCTATTTGAGATAACTAGATTCTGAAATTCTATTATCGGCTGAAAATCTTGACTGAATTATTAACAACTATGTACGTGTATATTCATGTTTCTATTGAGTAGTGGAGTTATTGGAGGTTGGCCATGGACAGAGTATTCTCCCCAATAAAAAGCTCATGGACCAGTCTGTTCTTCAGAAAATTTTGTCGCCACAAAAAAAGTAGAATGTGAGAAATAAAAAGCTTCCTTGACGATCCTGAGCTACTCTAATCACTCACTTATTTTTACTGAGACAATTATGGTGCAAAGATGCAATAAACAATTTAAAAACGAGCCCTCAAGTCATCGAACGCTCAAATGGCCGTTGTAAATGAGTAAAACGTATAAAAGAAATTTAGCTGGCTATATTTAAGATATATTTAATTGTTAAATCGTTGCTTCACTTTATACATCATGTTGCAAAATTACTAATTTTTATTACGTTATAGGTAAATAAGAGTTATTATAAAGTAGAAATGACATGCACAACTGATAATCATTATTTAAGCAAGTCACAGATGCCACTCATATAATGGGGAAATGTTATCTATAATTTCTTAGATCGGATTTCAAATTAACCCATTTTACTAAACTATTATTGCTGAGTATGAAGCATTTATTAACATTATGGCTGTTATTAAAACAATAGAACTTAAACAAAAATTCAAGACTTCATATCTTTTGATGAAGTTGTTCAGTAATAAGGTCACGATTTTTCTATATATTATTTAATATGAAAAGTTGGAAAGTAAAAAAAATATCAGAATACAAATAAACAAACAACCAAGAACACTCACTTCTCAATTCATTAATGCATTGTTCGTTACACCCAACCATTCTGTTTAAGTCGTTAATTTGACGGTGTTTGTCTGCAATACACGTGTCACGGTCTTCCAAATAAAGCGCATTTTGCTCTTTAAGAAAGGAAATAAAATCAATAATGTAAGTAAATTCAGTGTGAAAACCTAATTTAAAACGCATTGGATACTGCACATTTAATGTTTATCATAACCCGTCATTTTACAACTTCAGCTTTACCAAGATACATTACTTAAACGTACTACTAACAAATTTGATAAACTTTGGGAGCCACAGGACAGCTGTTTCGAGCTTATTAGCTTTCGTCAGCGGGGCATACCCAAATTAAGTCTAATTCACCAGTCGCCCGTAGAAAGGTCCAGATACAATATATAGCCGATATAATTTGTATAACAAATGATTATCTACAGTTCAACACATAAATGTATTTATGAGAGTAAAGGGGTATCATGCATTTGGTTAAATATGAAAACATAATTATCCCGTCCAATTTGAATTATGTTTTCATATTTAATCGGATACGTGATACCCTCGAATCCCATAAAAACATTTATGCATTGAGCTTTAGATAATAATTAAACTTCCTATGTAAAGTGATTGTGTAATAATTAAAATTATTTCAAACTGTAGTAGACAGAAATATTGTTTATCAATACATCGATAAGTAATCAAATTTAATTGAACTAATTATCCGTAACCATCTTTTTTCACGTTTCTTGGGGGGCATTTAAAATTATATTTCCATGGTAACCGAGTAACAAATTTGAAAAATTAGACGAACAAAAAGGTAAAAAATAAAACGAAATCTGCAAAATGTTTTCGAAAATTATATACTTTTTGAAAATGTCTCCAGACAACAAAAGGATGTCCTGAGTGTTTGTAAATGGATATGCTTTAATCAGATTACATAATTTTGTACATTAAGTGTTAATTTTAAAATTGATGTGTTACTTATTTTTAACAAATAAAAAATCAATGTAAATTGATACATATTTTAAAATATTTACCAATTAATTGCACTTCTTTGTTTTTAACGAGCTAACACTCCAATTGTATTAGTTCTTCTAAAATCTACAAATTGCTTTAAAAAAAGTCAATTATCATTCAAAAATAGTTTCATTTCGTAACATCTAAAGTTTCAATTTAATTGAGCGTGTCTAAATCTATGTTTAAGAACATTTCAAGATATCTAAAGAGATAATTTATAACAAACACGAGTAAAGAAAGTCATGAATCATATTGGGATACATACCTTGACAAGCTTCGTATTGTTCCTTAATACCGCTTTTTTCTTCTTCAAGGGTTTCGTTTTCACGACGAGTTTTCTCCAAATCATCTTCATTTATTTTGAACATTTCGCGCGATTTTCTAAAAAGACAGATTAGGTCATTTTACAATAACGATTACACTAGATTGGATTAATCTGAGATTGACGATAGCTACTTTTTAATTATAAATGATAGAAAACAAATCATGAGTGTGAAGTCTCAGGTCAGTCGCGTGATCAATCTAAATGCAATTAGATTGATGCAAACGTACAGTGCAAAAATGTCCATAATTTAGATAAATATGTTATGCGTATGTGGCATATTAAGTAGGAACATTGTAACCTGCAAATATTAACATGTGATGCTAATTTCTGTAAATCATGCTGACTGCGTGAATAATTACAAGTCTGTTGGTCTATCAAATGTAACAGTTCTATTAGAAGAAACCCTATGTACGCTGCCTGAGTATTTAGGTTAGAGGTCTGAACAAATAATATAGGATGAATCCCAGACATAAAAATATATATTCTTTGGGTCTGTTTGTCCCTAATTCAACACAAGAGCACAGCTATGTTGTAACTATGGCATACATACAATGCACGGAGTAACTGGTGCCTAAAATGTATGACGTAACACTGAGAGCTAAAAATGTAAAAAATACCGTCGTTAGTTTGAGTTCTTTCGTATCGCGGACTTATTTCTGGCGTAAATAGTCATCAGTAAAACGTTCTGACAGTTTGCCTTACAAGCATCAGCAAAGGAAAATGCTGACTACAAACTCACCCAAGTGTCTATTAGAAATAGCATTGCATAAATGAGATCATGTCTCTTAAGATAACGTGTTCCGACACTCATTTACACGGCACTTTTCCGCAGTAAAGTACGCATTGAAACCGGTTATATTTTATCTCTTTGATAAACAGTAAAAATAGCACGGGAAGACGATGAGCAGTTGAGGATACCAAAATGTTATTAAATTTGTTTTTGAAAACTGGAAAAAATTAACAAGAACAAGAGAAAATCAGGAGGCGATTAAATTATTTCAAACCCAACATATTTGTGGAGTTGCTAACAAGAAGTAGGTATTATTTAATTTTAAAATTGGTCTATTTACGTTATAAAATATAATTTTGAATCTATAGCTATTCTTCTATTAAACTGTATCTTTATAATTACAATCATATAGAGACAATATCCTATTACAACAAATATAGTTAGTACTTTTTTTATTGAAAACTGCATAATCGTAATTGTCCGTGGGACGGACAACTTTGCGTGAGAAAATGAATGTAAGGGAAAAATCTTATAAATGTTGATAGATTAATATATCAGTATTCTAAAAACGCCTAATTGCAATTTTAAAATTGGAGCGTAAATTTTTAATGGGAATTTTACTGTTTTCCCATATTAAAGAATAAGAACATTTCTATGATTTTGATCCAATTTTTATGAAAATTGAACATAAATTGACTAACATTTTTAAACAAAATGTTGTTTGTCATTTTGCTTATCGGGGAAATTTTAACACCCTAAAAGTTAAAATAACTAGATTGGTTATACTATTTATTTGTCTGATTTACATATTTAAATATTGTCACAAAACCAATTTTTTTAAGCTAAAATTTATCTCTAAAATAGCTTTGAAATTAATATTCAAAATATCTTGAAAATAAATAGAATTACATATTCGTATATTTTCGCTTTAGGAAATAATGTGAAATGTAGGAAAACTTAGATGAGTAGAATGACATATACAAATTCATTTAAAAATATGTGTTTATTTTCATTAAAACTGAGTCAAAATCATAGGAAATTTTCTTTAAAAAATAAGGAAAAATAGAAAAATGCTCATAAAAAACTTTGAGTTCCAATATTATGATTGCTATCATTTTTTAAAGATGGGATCATATGCTTACATAATCATGCAACATTTTCTCTTCCCTCTAAATTCCCTGACCAACCAAATTTTGGGGTCTCACATACGGACTGTAATAATTATTTCCTATGCACATACGAAGATTTTTTCAAATAAGAATAACGCGATTTTTAGAATCACTTATCGCCATATGATAAGTGGAATGGCCCCGTACCATCTAGTCATCAGAAATCGTTATCCTGTGACTTTTATCAATTGTTCACAAACCTATTAAATCTATTAATCTCAAAACATTAAAGGTATGATTTTACCAAATAAAGTATTCAAAAGTTAGTTTTTGTTCTTCTTTTAAACTAGTGCATGTCTTTATAGTTATGCATGCATAGAGACAATACTACATCACGGCAATATTTTCAGACGACAATAAATCGGAATTTAAATACAAATTAAATGTGAAGGATTTATGCTACGCTGAAGAACAGATCCCACTTACCTTAAATCGTATTTCAATTGCAGAACTTTGGAATGAAAATCATCAGCAGTCTGTTCCAGTTGATCCCTTTCATCGGTGATTTTTTCATTTTCACCGGTGAGTTGTTCAACTTCATTGGCCATTAGCTTTAATTTCCTAGTAAAAGTCTTATTCTCAACTGGAATGGAGACATAAAAAATTGCTTTTTCTCAAATAAATTCAAAATCAATACTACTGACAATTATTACAGGTAGGTAATCAGTTCGAATTAATTGTTTTTACTTTCTAAAACACACTGTTGAATGAAGTTGGGCTAATAAAATGCATTTTTGCGAGTCACATTAAAACAACGTGACAATTTGATTCATACACGATCTACTTTAACTGGACTATTTTGTAAATTCAACAAAGCAAGTCTAATCCTTAAACATGGCCTTGTCAATTAAGAAATTTAATCGATAATCGAGCTAAAAAGTGCGTTTAAAGACCCTCCTTGAATTTTTGAAATGGGGATGGGAATAATATTCTTATCCAATGAAGATAACCAGCTTTATCAACCGCATAGTCACATCGTATACAAAGATTCTTATTTATATACTTTGGTGATTGAAACTATTATTGTTGGTGTAAGTAAGTAAAATTTGAGACCACTGAGATAACCGACTGTTTATTGAATACGGCAAATTCTTATAAGCAAAGCAAGTGAATACATCAGCATAAACACGGTTACAATACACGAGTGTATAATGCTCTGCTAGACACTCAGACGGTCTATATGCAATGCACACAGATGAACATTGTTCTCTATGTCAGATGCAATTATATGTATGCAAAACTATTTAACAATAAAAACAGTGTTAAAAAACAATATAAACTCTAAAAATTAAAAAAATACATAGTAAACACCTTCTTTTTATGTAATTCTTTAATGATACAGTTACGGTTTTGTATGTGTTATTTAATATTAAGAGTTGGACACTATATACATAAGAAAATAGAATAAAAATAATAAAACTAACAACTATGAACGAACACTCACCATCCAATTCATAGTTGCGCGCTTCTCTATTCTCAGCCTCTCTTCCCAAAAACTCAATTTCAAGGCGCAGATCCGCATTATATTTGACAAGGTTTTCAGAATCTTTCTCTCGCTCTTCTACAAAACACGAGATTAAATTTAAAAAATTGAGTAAACTCAGTGTGTAATGTGATTGTGTAGCAGCACAGTTGAATCTTCCTTTGCAGATAGAGTAATTAAGGAGCAAAACACATGGGTAATAGAAACTTTGTATTCATCAACAGAACCGCAGCGTGCAACACTGTTGGCAATTGAGATTACTTGTTGTGCTTTACAACGCACATAATACAGTTTATACATAAAACATAAATCAGTTTATAAAGAGAACATAAATCAATAGCCTACAAGCTATTGACCGAATACAATTAATTATAATAAACTACGGCTAGAAAAGTAATAGATAGAGAGCGAGTTTAACACGCTAAATGAAACATATTAATAAAGCTCAGAACAGAAACCCAACAAAACATTAATCAAGTATAACAATAATATAACATCTCCCTTTTTTATATTTTTATGATAAACCCAGCACTTTATTATTAGAATAGTCATTATACCATTTTGGAGTATAAATTTGCCTTCCTGATCATGGCATTCTCAATTTCCCCTTTTTCACTGGGCACTTCAGTCATTGCTGGAATTTTCTCTTGTGTCTTCTTCTCTCCTTCTTCCTCCAGATATCTTGTAGTTGGAGTAAGATCCTCCTGAGTTGGATGTAAATGTTGTCTATTACGCACATATTGTCTTCCATTTTCTGCTTGTACAACATAGGAACGTGGTCCTTCTTCTTTGATGACTATAGCCTTCTTGTCCCAAGTTTGTCCATTGTCTATTCTAACTACTTTGTTTGGCTTCAAGGTTGATAAATCTCTTGTATTTCGGTTATAGTACTGGGTTCCATTATCTTCCCATTTCTTATTATGCAGAATGACTGTGCTGTTACCACTTGGGATCTTGCATCTCACTCATCGTCCCATTAAAATTGCTGCAGGGGAAGATTGACCTGGACCCATTGGGGTGGTGCGATGTGCCAACATTGCTAAATATGGATCTTCATTCCTTGCAAATACCTTTTTGAAGAGTCTTTTTATAGTCTGAACTGACCTTTCTGCTAGTCCATTACTTCTTGGATAGTATGGACTACTCATAATATGAATAAAGTCCCAGTCCAAAGCAAACTGCTTAAATTATTGACTCCGAAACTGAGGACCACCATAACTCACTACTTGTTTTGGAAAACCAAACATTGCAAAAGTAGCTTTCATTTTCAGCATTGTTGACTTGGAGCTAGTGTCACTCAAGGAACATACTTCTGGATAGTTTGAAAAATAATCAGTCATGACCAAGAAGTCCTGACCCTTAAATGTGAATAGATCAGCACCTAGTTTTTCAAATGGAGCATTTGCTAGCTCATGTGATTTCAAGGACTCCTTTGGTTGTCGATTCTGAAACTTTTGGCATACATCGCATTTTGCTATTACATCTTCAATTTCTTGATTCATTCCTGGCCACTAGAATGATTGTCGGCCTCTAAATTTACATTTTTCCTTTCCCAAGTGACTTTCATGAATTAGTTTAGTCCTCATGTGTTTTGGAACTACCACTTTCTCTCCTTTCCAAATCAGCCATGTGGCTCCCACAATTCTTCTTTGACCAAATAATTTGGTCTCACCTCTTCTCTGAGTGATGCTTTCTCTGGCCAACCACTTTGAATTAGAGATTTGATGCTTTGATGCTTTGAAGAGTTGAATCTTGTTCTGTTTCCATCACAAATTCTGAAAAGGCTCTGTCTGACATAGATAGGTCATTTACAATTGCGCAGACTTCCACATCTAATTGTTCAATTAGTTTGTAGTCCATTGGGGCATTTCCTACTCTGGACAAGGCATCTGCTACAAAAAAAATTTTCCAGGGAAAAATTCTACTGATATATCATATTTCTGCATATTTAAAAGCATTCTTTGTACTCTAGGAGGTGCCTTCATCTATGGCTTTTTGAATACTAGGATTAGTGGTTTATGGTCTGATTCATCTGTAAAAGATTGACCATAGATGTATTGGTAAAATTTGTTGCATGCAAAAAGTATAGCCAAGCATTCCTTTTCAATTTGTGCATAATTTACCTCTGATTTATTTAGTGACCGACTTGCATAAGCAACTGGATGCCATTCTTCTTTGTGTTTTTGAAATAGTACAGATCCCAATCCTTCCTTAGAGGCATCTGTAAATATTTTGATTGGTAACTTGGGATCAAAGAATTTCAAACCTGGAGATTCTGTTACCATTTGTTTTAGGTGTTCAATACATGTTTAATGTCTGCCATCCCATTGCCATATCACTTCCTTTTCTAATAACTCTTAGTAGCGCTGCTGCTTTTGAATACAGAGGTAAAAATTTTGTTAGATATGTAGTCATCCCTAAAAATCGTTGCAGTTGTTCTTTGTTCTTGGAAATTGGGAATGAATTTATTGCAACAATTTTTTGTTCATCTGGTTTCACACCATCAGAAGTTAATATGTGTCCCAAATAGATGATTTCTGAGACATGAATTGACATTTTTCCTTATTCAACTTTAAACCGGACTTTTCAACTGCAGCCAATACTTTTTTCAATATCATTCATTGTGTTCATTTTCATCTTTTCCCCATATGATTATGTCATCCTGAGCATGTGATTGTCCTTCCAATTCTTCCAGGATGTGTGCCATTTCTCTTTGAAATATTTCTGGAGCATTTAGAATTCCAAAAGGTAATCTGGTAAATCGATACCTACCAAATGGAGTATTGAATGTTAACAATTTGGAGCTTTGTTCCTCATCTTTTATCTGCCAGAAACCAGATGATGCATCCAGCTTGGAGAATACTTTGGCACCTGCCATTTTTCTAAAAATTTCATCTGTAGTAGGCATTTGATAATGACCGCGCCTAAGTGATTTATTTAAATCTTTAGGGTCTAAGCAGACTCTGATTTTCCCATTGCTTTTCTTAACAATCACCAATGATAACACCCATTCAGTTGAATCTTCTTCTTTCTTTATGACACCTAATTGTATCATTCGGTTCAGTTCTTCTCTTAATGGTTCTTTTAGTAATTCTAGAATCTTCTGGCTTCATGTATCACTGGAACAGCATCCTCTTTTAAATTTAACTTTTGTTCTCTTTCTAATTCACCCAGGACTCCTTTTCATTTATTTTAAGCACCTGTATCTAATTTGAAGGTTTCTGGCTTTTGATTTATAATCATTGTGGTCTTCCAAACATTATCATTTTTATTTTCCATGGCATTGTGGCCATTTGCCTTTACTTGATTAAGAAAGAAGGTGTGGTTATTTTCTGAATTTGAGTTCTCATTATCTTTGTCAGCTATCTCTCTTTGTATATTGACATTGCTGACAGATTTTGTTTTGCATACTTTTGAAAAATGGTTGATTTTCTTGCAGTTATTGCAAAGCTTTCCATAAGTTGGGCATTCTCTTGGTCTATGCATTCCACTACAGAATTTGCAATCTGTAATCATTTGATTATCATTGAAATTGTTATTTCCTCTTTGTATCGGCTTGGAAATTTTATATTTATTGTATGTAGTTTTGTTGACCCAATCTATTTCCTGATTTTGTGTCATCAAATTCATTTGGCTTTTTGTTTCTTCAGCCGATCGTCAGATTTCAATAGCTCTATCTAAATGTAGAGGTTCTGGTTCACGAAAAAGTCTTTCTTGAATATTTTTATTTTCTATGCCACACACAAGAAGATCTTTCATAAGACTTTCCTTTAACTGCTCAAATTCACAATGGTTAGCTTTTGATCTTAGTTCTGTGACAAAATCTTCTACTTTTGTGCATTCTTTTTGCTTTGAACTGAAAAATTTATATCTTTGGAAAGAAACATTCTTTTTTTGGTTCAAAGTATTTGTTGAATTTTTTTACCAAGCTATGTCATAATTCAACTTTTCTTCCTTGGTGGCCAACTCAAAGTGTAATAGACTTCTCGTGCTCTTACACCTAATGCTGAAAGAAACATGGACATTTTAACAATATCAGGTTTATTATGGATTTCTGAAGCTAAGAGAAAAAACGTCAATTCTTGCTTCCACCTTTACCAACTCTTTGCCACATTTCCTTCCATATCTAAT
Organism: Invenusta paracnida; assembly: GCA_036023295.1. Taxonomy (NCBI): domain Eukaryota; kingdom Metazoa; phylum Platyhelminthes; order Proseriata; family Coelogynoporidae; genus Invenusta; species Invenusta paracnida. The sequence continues at coordinate 8,641 of JAYRBW010095659.1, read as the reverse complement.
GTGCTTGGCAGATTAAATTTTGACATATTAGTTATTCGTATTTATTTATGATTATATAATATATAATATATAATTATCTTAAGTTTAATTGTTGAAGATAATGTTGAAGATACGTATCAATTGTCAAGAAGAATTATATTTTATTATTAAACTTACTTTTGTTATAGTTACAGTTGTCGGCTATATTTTATAATTCTAAACAATTTACATTATTGATATAATAAAACAAACATTAATCAAGTATAACAATAATATAACAAGCTATCTATATATATAGGAGCACTACAGCACCTAGTAATTTTGCTTGAACTAGGTGTGACATTATTTAAAGATATTTACATGAATAGACATAAACGTTCGGAAATTAACTGTTTGGATTTTAACGGATTATCATAGAGTTATAATAGAGTTAATTATTATTGCTGATAATACTGTTAAAAATAAAATGGAAAAATATATTGTTTATATAAAGGTATTACTGAAATATGGGTTTCTTTTAAAAATATTTTTAGTGTAAACAAAATGAATTTTTCTGATTTGTTTAAGCATTCTTTAAAGCTGGTGTCATTTTCGCCTTCAGGATTATACATCGCAAGCGCTTCACAATACACACTAATAATCAAAGATGTTAAAACGTTGCAACTGGTACACATGTATACATGTGTTGACACAATTCAAGATATGCAATGGGCCCCAGATTCAATGTTTATTTTATGTGTAATGAAGAAAAGAGGTGTTGTTCAGGTTAGTGTTTATATTTTCTCTTATAAAGTATTCATTTGTGTTTATAATTTTTAAGGTTATTGCAAAAAGTTAACTCTCCTTAGCGTGTTGCTGCTAATTTTACAGAAGGGTGTAAGTGAATATTAGACTTAGTTAATTTTGACTAATTTAAATCAAGATGCTTTTAAATTTTTTTTTTAAATGCCAAAAATAATTTTTTGAATTTTATATGAAATCATAATAAAATAACAATATGTAAGTCTGTAGGGGTTGACAATCTCAACATATAATTATAAAATTTCTAGTAAATCAAAATGTTGAGAATCATGACATAGTCATAGATGATAGACATAGTATTACTAATACTATTACTTAGTAAAACCGCACAAAATAATTTAATGTCAAAAACTGGGACTGGAAGAAATATACAAAAAAATTATATATTGTAATGCTATTGTAAAGGATAGTGAGATGCTTGATAATTGTAGTATGGTTGCAACTGCAAGCATCCACCAGCTTTTAGTAGTATATAGCATAGGGGTTACTTGTTAATTACAAATACAATAATACATCACTTCTTGTCAAAGATTTTCTACATTTACTAGAAATTTTATATGTTGAGATTCTTGACACCTACAATTAACAACAATTAATGATTCTTGACACCAATTAACAACCAAAAGTACATACTGATCATTCTTACATTTACTTATTTTTACATAGTAAAAAAATGGTCTGAAAGACCTTCTCCACTCAAAACTTTATATATATTTTTTAAATAACCACAACAGACAATGGTACTTTAAAATTGAAAGTATATACTTGATATATTATTGAAACAGTATGACATAAAAAACCACTCAATTTATATTTTAAAATATATTACTTGTTTTAATCTTTGTATGCAATAATACAACCTACAACTGATTGGGTAGCACTAGCATCCACACTGCCCAATTTTAAAAATTATTTTAAAACATTTTGTGAGTGTTAATTTAGGCTAAGCTTAAGTTTAGCAAAATCCCAACTGTATGCCTATATGTTGTATCCATGTAAAAATGTAATTATAACTACTTTTTTTTTAAGAAAGACATACAATATACATGCTCTCAGTTGATCCATACCATATACATGCTTGTAATATTTTTGGGTTTATTCAAAATTAAGGTTTTTTGGCATAAACAAACATTATTTTCAGTACCTCAAATATTAATATACATAACAAAAATCATTTTTGGCACATACATTTTTTAAATGCTGAAAATCATGTTTGGCATATAATACATTTTTTTATATGCCAACAATTTTGGCATATAGTGGCAACCTTTAAAAATCCAAAGGGATATATTTGAAACTAACAAAGCATTAATCAATGATTTTAACATTATTGCACAGGGTTAATATATCTAAATATTAATACAATAAGTCCTATTATGACATCTTCATACTATATATGACATCACTATCAGTATATCAGTATAAGTATAGATATTGTCTTTTATTTAACTTGTACACCCTTTTGAGAAATTTTTAAATAAATAATTGAATACTTATGACTTTTGAAAATATGAATTTTAATGAAAATATATTTTGTATCAATTAATAAATACAAACTTCCTGTACAGAATTAATCATGGGATAATACCTTCTATTTAAGAGTCTTTTGCTGATTAATACATATAATAATGTTATGCCTATGGTTACAGAGAAAACACAGGTCCATATTATTTTAAATATTCAATATTGATATATAAACACACTTGGCTTCAGCAGATAAAATTAATACAATGTTAACAGATCCTCTTCCAGTTGCAATGCTTACTTTATCAAAATCATGAGAAAATTTGAATTCCATCACTGAGTGATAGAATTCAAATAAGCTTTATTTGCAATTTGTCAGGCACAAGAAGCATTACAGTTAGTACTTACAGAATACATAGTACTTATTTATATAATATAATATATGTGCATAGATATAATAGTAGAAATAATACATAATATACATATTGTAATGAAATGATATTTAAAACAGCAGTCAATAGTTCCAAATTATTTATTTTTTGGTGTTGCTATGCCTAGACCGGCATGAAGAATTTTTATAACAAATATTTTAGAGTTCTGGCTGGTCATGGTAGATAGTTGCTTGTTATTTTGTTAGATATAATGTTAAAATGTCATCCCAATTTTAAATATACCCTTATATAGAGTTTTGATCTTTTTGCAATACTTAGATCATTTTAAATTTGTTTCCAATCTTTCCATTCACCATACTTATTCCATATTATTAACTTTGTATGGTTTTAGTTTTCTTCACCTACTATTAGATGGATGAGTTGAATAGATAATATGATTGCTTCTTCAACTTTAATTGCCAGTAATATGTTGTGTTGGTTAGAACTACACTAGAAAAAAAATTGTCTAAATGTCAGATGAATTTGTCTAATGCTTAGCAGTATCAAAGAATCTAAGCTTTAGATATGACTGATGCATAGATGTCTGACTGTTAGATGCTACCATCTAATACTTTGACACCATCATCTAACACATAGACACTACTGTCTAATGTTTAGACACTATTGTGCATATATGCATACTATTTCCACTATTTTGTTCATGAGATGGTATAAAGTAATAAATGGTGATTCTTGTGATTTAAGTCTTTGCAATTACATGCATCACATCTGTAGCAATCATTTTATTTTGCCAAGAGCATGAATTGCTACTCCTTCTTTTGCTTTAGATAGTAAAAAGGCATCTTTTTCAGAGTATACATACATTGGATCCTGAACTGAGTCATCAAGATATGCTTCAAATCTTAAATGGGCATTGTGTTCAGTGTATACTGTGTCTTTACAGTCAAAGCATAAAAATACTAAACAAGTTGGACAGGCTATAAATATATCCATTATTTGCCAAAACAATCTTCCCTGATGATGGATGAATCATCTTTTTTCATCAACATGTAGGGTGCTGGATTAACAGTCTCATTATTTGCTGGAGGATCAGTATTATCTGAAAAGTATACATTAATTAAATATAGGATAAGTAACAAAAATAGCTTTTCATTAGAAAGAACTATAATAATGAAGATATTATAAAAGTATCACAGATATACATAGTTAGGGAAGATAGGGAAATATATTATTTAATCTATTAATACTTGTATTACTAATAATTAAGCAGAATTTAAACTTCATGGTACAATGGTATTGGTATGGTGTATGTAGATAAAACAATAAATAATAAAATTCTGTCGAATTTTGGTATTAGATATAATATGATTGTAATATTATATATAGATGACATTTTGAATTTTATTTTACAAAATGATTATGTTTAAAATTACCATAGTTTTATTGCAAAATGATGCTCTCTATCCATTTCTTGAAGGTTGATACCAATAGACATTTGTACTGCTTTCTAACTAGATACCTACACTATTTATAGTTGATCATGTATATATACAATTGATCAAGTAATGATCTACAAATATAAAAGTATGAATTTTTTACAATTAATTTCTTAATTTCTTTGTTATTTTGTTATGTGCTTTTGAGCAGCACTTAAAATTCTTTTCCTGTTGCTTTCTGCCATAACTAAAATATAGTAAAAGTAGTGCATAGGTTAATAACATTATTTATAGGTACAAAATAACAAAATATATCACTGCATAAAATTCAATGTAAAAAATAATTACCACATTTTAAATATTATAATTATTCTATTTAGCAATATCACTTACCTTATACTGCAGCATTATGCAGAAATGCGTGTGCACAGTGTTAATGAACAGATAAAATAATTCTTTATATTATTTTGAATTTGAATAAGTATAAACATGAAATCAGATAGAATATTGTCATTACATAGTATATAGAGTGCTAGCACTATTTTTTAAATGAATCAATAAATAGTCAGCTAGTTTATTGCTGTGTTATGTAAATTCTATGCAGAGAAGAAAGAAAATCTAAATTGATTAATTTGGCTTCCTTTAAATTTCAAAAATTTTTATTTTATTTTACTAGAATGGGTACAGTGCATAGATATATTATCTTTTTTATTTTCATAGATGTTTGTAACTAAAGTAATAAGGGCCTAAGTGCACTTAGCCCTTTTGTAAAAATACAGGATTTCACTTATGTGCTTTCTGAAAAAATGTCCTTAAATAATGCAGATATTGTTTATCTGTGTTTATATTGTATATCCTGTCTATCAATATATAATATATTTTAATGATATTTTAAAGAATATATAAAAGAATGTATATAAGGGCAATTCCACCAAAATGTTAACATTTGAGTAAAATATAAAATGTTATAGGATTAGCTAAATATTGTACCACAGTTACTATAGAAATACTAACTTACACAATTACATTAAATTGACACATTAAAGTACTTTTAACAATGTTAAAATTGTAAATCAAATATATAAGAATAATATACATTAAAGAATATTTTAATGGTATTTCTAGTTATATGTAACAATTAAATAATAATAATAATTTAGCCAAAATTCATACTTTTCTGAATTTTGTAAATTTTAATAAATTTAATTATAAGTCAGATGATGGGATTTAAAAAAATTAAAATTAAGCAAAACATAAGTTTACCCCTTTTATTTAACTAAGGCTAAAGCCAAAGGCAAGACATATAAGCAAAGCCTAAACAGGGATAGTCTGGGAAGGACACCTTTTGACACATCAAAATGTGTCATTTATGAATTGGCAGTAAAAATCTGTCAAAATCAGATTTTTACACAAAACTATATATATTTAGCAATGAAATTTAAACTGTTTCCTCACAAAAAATGGTACATTTACAGTTCCATGATTGATGAGTGAAAGGTATTAAGAGTTGAAAAATTACCAAAAAAATGGTCTTTCTTTCCTTCTCATCAAGGAGTTATTGATGATAAAACAGATGTTGATAAACAAAGTAAAGAGGAGAGCAAAGAACACCAGTAGACAACAAAACACAAAAAATAAATGATTTATTAATAGAGGGGTAAACTTAAAATGGTTCACTAAAATATCTCACTCGTACCATTTTAGTCTAAATCTGCATGACTCTTTCAGATAGAAATATCAATATGAAAAGATCTTTCAGTAAAAACAAACTCATACTAATCTCTGTCTCTGGTGCACACAAATATCTGATGAAACCCTTAATGGGTATGATGTTACTTCATAATTTGTAAAAAGGCATGATAGACAACCTTCAGAACTGTTTATAACTCTAGCAATGCTGAAAACTGCAAAAAAGGTTAGATCTGAATATATGAAATGACAATGAAATCAGAAAACTAGCAAGATTAAATTCTACTGTTCAAGCTGCCTAGAATATAGCTTGCAACATTTGTTAATGATCCCAGTTTAAAGTTACTTACAATTGAAGCAGATACACTTAGAATCAAAGGAATGGCCATTCTACAAGAGATGATATCAAAAAAACATTTCAATTTAAATGTGAAAACAGCTAAATGCAATTCTTGAAAGAAGTAAAGACCTAAAACAATTAGCACTTTAAAAGATTTAAAAAGAAAAATCAAAGCTGTAAAACCTATTGACAGTAAAAAAAAAATTATATTATTATTTTTATATATATTTAAAAGTATGGATACTATAAATACTTCATGTGAACTACTTATTTTTAATCTTAGAAATAACAATAGTATTATTAGTGTGTTATCCTAGACATCATTTTGTAGATGTCTTGCTAGGATGATATATTTGTTAAGCAGAGAGGGGTCAGAGGTTATTCAGATACCACCATCTTTCTTGCTTACCACAACCATTGTGTGTTGCCAAGTGGACTTCTTTATAGACACCCAAATTCCTGCATCAATCATTTTTTGCACTTCTGTATTAACTGTGTCTCATTTTATTAGTGGAATAGAGTGAAATTTTGTGACATGTGGGATCACTTTGTCATCAATTAGTATGTCATGCTCATAATCAGGATAGGCATCTAGATCTTCAGACAACAAAGAAGGATGTTTTGCTAATAAATCAGTCATTTCACAGTAGTTTGTAGACTGAATATTGCATGAGAGATTAGATCCAGTAATAGTTAAAGACAACTTTTTAATTAGGTCATGACCGATTACACTAGGTAGTTCATCTGGCACAATGTAAAATTTGGCAGGGACAGTTTCACCATTATCAAGCATAAAATATTCCAATCACATTTTGAATAGTTGATCCATTAAAGTTTTTTTAATTCCATTGGCACTAATGAGTTGTACTGTAGGAAAGTATTGTTTGTGATTATGTTCATTAATTGTAGAAATTGCTGATCCAGTGTCTACCATTGCAGTAATGGATGCACTGGTAGAATTTTTTTAAATCTCCAATGTTATTGGGATTTTTGGTGGTGGTGATGTGTATTCCATGCTGGCTTGACCTAATTGTAGGGTATATACAGAGTTTGTTTTTAGTTTTTTAGTCATGCACAATTTTGCAAAGTGGTGAAGTTTAGCACAATAGCTACATGTTTGGTAGTACACTGGGCACTTTGGATCTTTGTACAAATGTGAAAATTTGCCACATCCTAAACACTGTTTTAAAGGTGGTTGACCTTGATGAATGGGGCAATGTGTACTATGCATTATCAGTGTTTTGTCATTGATTTTCATAGCATCGTTGCATTGTGATGGTACTCACTGTATTTTTGTTCCTTATTATAGTGGATGATGTGAAAGCTGTTTTGTTAGCTTGTACTATCTGGACGAATCGATCCAGGTCGACAGTAGTTTTGATGAGCAGCTTTTCTTGGCTACATTTGCTGTTGCAATCGATAGCAAGTTGCATTGCTAGATTAGGAGATTCATCATCTGCATATAATGTTTGATGAGTGGTGAGGTATTCTGTTGCTGTTTCTGATGAGCCCTGCTTCCTGCATCAGAATTCGTATTCGTTGCAGACTGGGACAGGTTAACTGGACATTCAAAGAGTTTTTGAACTCTGTCACTAAAGTCAGCATAGTTAAGCATTGCTGCCTCCACTGCAACTGGGTGGGCCAACAGGATCTGGCTGCCCTCGTTTCCCAGGAGTGAAGACATATAGGCGTTTTCGCTTGGTCAAGAAGCTGATTTTCCTCTGAAAGTGTCAGGTTTGTGAACACAAAAAATGTGTGTAATTGTGCTTTCCAGTTACTCCATTTTACATGTGGTCGAAGAAACATGGAAGTAGGGGTATTTATAGTTTTGGGTGTCTGTTCATATTCTTGTCACCAAATGGTGTATTTGATAAACACAATATTTATTGATTATTATAAACACAACATTAATAATATAAGAGGAACAGATAGGCACATAAGAGTACTAGTGTTAGTTAAGACAGTAGCATGTTTGTGTGTTTAATTATATCTAGATAGACCATGTATTAGAGAAGTGAAAAAGATAGCTAGAAGAAGCAAAATACATAATAATTGGTTAAGCTATTATAAAGAAAGCTGTGTGGATGGATGAGCACAATTGGGATGTGGTATTGGCACCGATACACCAATTACAAAATACATAGTATATTTTATAAAATTATAATGGGAAAATATATTTTTATTTATAAAAGAATCATGTTTGAATCGTAATTTTATAGTATATACATGACATATATAATTCTGTAGTTTTTTATTCAAAGATATAAGTGAAAATATTATTGCAATGAATTCAAAATTTTAATTTATTGATCTAGGTGATAAAATACATGTCTACTCTTATGTAATAATTATAAAGTGCTACAGTACAAAATATCAATTTGATTCACAAAGTCATTATTTTCATGACTTTGCATTTACTATTAGGTATATATATATATATATATATATATTATGTAAGAACACTATATTACACTAAAAAATGTGTACTAATTATTATATTCCAGATAGAAATAAAATAAAGCAACATAGACAATGGTACA
>JAYRBW010095648.1:0-20489 GCA_036023295.1 Invenusta paracnida | reverse complement strand
GCGAGTAGCATCGAAAGCTCGGACCTTCTATTAAAAATATATTTATTTTAAATTTAAGTGGTTTTTTCAATCCATATATGTGTGTATATTAAAAATGGCTGTGTATTTCAATACCATATGTCCCCATACGTCGTGTTTACAAGAATTGATCTTACTTAGCAACAGGAATTGTGGACGGTTTCGCTGAAGGTTTATGTGCAAATTCTTCAGACACAAGATTCTATAATAAAAAAATTACATATATATAATAAGAAAGTGTTATTCAATTCAGAAACACATAAAAAGGTGATGAAACATTAAAAACTAAATGTTCAATATTATAAATATTATTATATTAACATTTGCTCAGTAATACTTTTAGTTTACAAATTCATTATACAAGTATATCAGAAATTTGTTGTATATATCGCTATAAACGTTATGGACTAATCACAATCTAATTTATTCAAATTACACCCAAACGGTTTTTTTAATACTATCATTAGACACCCACCTTGTTTTCGCCCGTATCCACACGAGGTGAATTATCGAGTTCATCCAAATCACTGAAATAGAAAAAAAATTTATGAGATCGGTTGTTGTATCTTACATAGAAAAAATCGTAAATAAAATTAATAGCAAAAACAATAATTAGTATATATGAATAAAATTAGTATAACATCTATTGCATTATTATTAAGCCTTCTGCAAAACCGTCCACAAATCCTATTGCTATGTAAGATCAATCCTTACAAATGCGATGTATGGGTACATATTATAATAAAAGACAGTCATTTATAATTTACACACGTGCATTATATACAATAAATAAATCTTGACTGCGAATGCTATATACATTGTAATGTTGACGTATATAGTATTTGATTCGGTTTATTTATTAATTTTATTATTTAAATTATTAATGTTATATTAGTATTACAAGTAGAGAATAAAATAGACCTGCTTGACTATGAGAGTTTAATAAATCAATAGGGTTTCAGATTGATCAGTGTTTTTCAAATTATGGAGATGTAAATTCGATAACCATATGTTAATAAATTTTAATTATATAAATATATGGTATCAGGTATGAAGATAACGTATGTTAATATTCAATCCACTTACACAACTTAAAAGTGAAAATAATACAGTTTTATTTAATTCGTTTGATGTTTGCAACAAAATAAAAAAATATTACATGAGAGACAGTGAAAAATCATCACTTTATATGTACAGATATTCTTAATAAAATAATATTTAAAGATTGAGACAATTTTCAATTTGTTAAAAATACAACGCAATATTAACCACTATTACAAATCGAATTAAAATTTCTATATCAAACAAAGTAACATATAGCAGGCTCAAGTAAGTCAGAGTATAACAGTAAATATAATGTCCTTTTAAGTTGCACTCAAATCAATGAAAAATATATTTATAGAATAATTACCATTTTTACTTACTTCACTATATCTTCAGCATAGGCACTTGCCAAGTAGGATGTTGGCTCGTCTAAATGACTCTTGCCTTTCTGAAATAAAAAAAAAATAGTCCAATTTGTCAAAATATAATTTTAAAATTTTTACCAAAAGTCTCTTGGTAAATTTTTTGCAAATAAAACTTTTCACAAATCACAAAAGTAGGGGTAAAGCATACTGATACCAAATGTAAATCAAACAATTCAAAATTTAATGTAGAATAATTATTTTCAAGTAGGAATATATAAATACTTATATATGTCACATATCAAATTAAGAAAAATCACGTTTTATTAAAGATATTTACAATTTTAAAATATACTATTAAAAATACATTGGTAATAACTCACCAATAAAGCATCAGCCTCACTGACTAAAGCAGCTGTTCGAGCTTCCAATTGTTCATTAATTCGCCTATATAAGTTAAATATTAGTAAAAATATAATATTTAGTAGATGAAAAATTACGTAAGCTGTTAAAATTAAAAGAAACTGCTAAAAATAAACAAAATAAAGGAATACACAAAAATTTACTGTAGGTAATTCATAATTCAAATGTAAAGCCTCAGAAATTTGACAACAGTATGCTTCAATGGCAGTATTTTATTTACCTATATTCCTCTTCTTTACTCAAAAGATCACTTGATTTAGGTTTCTCTGTCTTCTTAGAAGAAATGCTTTTCTTATCTGACATTTTCTAAAAAAAGATAATCAACCCGTTATATATCTTCAAAAAAATAAAAATATTTTTTGCAAGAATTTAGCATTCTTTTTTTAAGCATTTGGGTAATTTTGTAAGTTTAGGTGTAAATGTGTAAACTAAAAATTTTATATTAAAATATAAATGAAAAATATATAACTTATTAAAATAAGTAAACCAACAATTCTTTCATTTTGTATAATTATAAAAAAAGAATGGATAGCTCAACATGTTTCATGTATTGCAATACACATCATCAGGCATAGGAAATTCATTTTAAATTATAAAGGTATATATATAGAGAGGTAATAAATAATGATTACAGTCATCTTTACAGTTAGAGCTACATATATATATACATGTATATATGTATATATATATGACTGTAGAATTTATTATTAATTTACTAAGCCTGAGAATGTGTATTGGCAAAGTCTTCAAATTTGACACTAAATACGTTTATTATTTGTTACCACACATTTTATAATATCTGGAAAAAAACTATTTAAATACTGGATTTATGCATTTTACGCTTTTCTGCGAGTATCCTGAACAAAAATCACTTCAATCAGATAATTCTATATCACTCGATGTACATTTTAATTCCTGTAAATAGTTGTAAAATCGATGTTTCCAAAGCAGTTTAAAAATAACTATAATTAAATATATGTAATGCATAACAACTGGATACACGTATAAGCTTACAATTTGTTTGATACACAAGGAAAAGAAGGTATCTATTGATTTTTTGGCCAATTTCATTATACAGCAGCTATTATTAGTAGACATCCGAATATTATACCAACATAGCTGTTGTTGTAAAATTACGTTCAAATATACAGTTCATTTTATAACAGAAATACCAGTGTTATATAAAAAGTATATTGGAGTTTATATCAGCCCAAAAAGTTATAATAAAGGTAAGCAATATATTAATATTTAATTATGTATGTAAATGTAAAATGTATAATTTATGTTTGCCAAAAATAGTAATTAATCATACAAAAAATATGTTTCATAATTTTTCCTAAGCGTAACGTCAATATTATAACGTGTATTATCAAACTGTGCAGAAATTCTTTATATTTGTTAAATAGTTTAAGACTTTGCGCATGGAATAGTATATTATAATTTCAATCCAGATTATTTTAATATTATCTTCTAGAAAACATATGACGTCAGAAACATAATTCTCGCACGTAACGCTGTAATTAAGTGGCGCTAATATCTACTATATACCTGGCAGGATAACATTTGTTAACTATATAAAATTGAAAAATGTATTCAATTATTTATGGTATGGTAGGTAAAATAATCAAATATTGGTACAGTATAAGTTTAAAAAATTATTTTAAACGTATCTAATCACCTATATATGCTTAAAAAAGCATATTTTATAAAATAAAAATAAAACCACAATGAATAAAAATTATTATATTGTCAACGTTTCGAGAAGAAACTGCTTCTCATTCTCAAGACAGAAAGTGTACAAGTATTTGATATGCCAGAATATATATAATATGAGAAATAAGTCAGCAAGTACAATAGAACAAAAAGAATGACGCAATACAACCCCCGAAAATTTCATTAATCTTAATTCCGGGTTCGCTAATATGTCGGGCTTTATTGCTCGCTTAGTTAAGAAGTCATTAAAGTAACGGCGCCTCCGTCTGTTCTTTCCTCTCTCATGTATGTTTGCTGACTCGCTTAATGGTTGCATTACGTCATTCTTTTTGTTCTATTGTACTTGCTGACTTATTTCTCATATTATATATATTCTGGCTTATCAAATACTTGTACACTTTCTGTCTTGAGAATGAGAAGCAGTTGCTTCTCGAAACGTTGACAATATAATAATTTTTATTCATTGTTGTTTTATTTTTTTTTTTTTACTTTTCCCAAGTAATTTTGGAATTATCATGTTACACTAACCCTCCTTTAACTTATTTGTATAATGAATCAGACTATATCATGTATTGATTCCTAAGCTTTTAAAAGATGTACCACATTTATTTCTCTATTTTCATTTACATTGTCTTTTGTTGTTTTTAATAATTAAGTAAGGCATAATGCGTCCATATCCGTCACATACTTATACCTGTCTCACAGAGGCAGTTGCAAAACACATTTCTTCTGGCCTTCTAATATGCATTGTCTATATGTTTCTCTCTTCTCTCTGCAGACAAATACAGGAGTATGGGAAGATTTTATTGCCAGAACCATGAAGCTCAGCTCCTCACTAAAGTATGTTATGCGACGTTTCTCTATATCATAATGTTCACTTCTTAAGGTTTACCTTCTGATCTTCGGATCTTATGAAATCCTGTGTTTGGTATTTAATACCCATACTGTGTATCCAAACCTGTAATTATTGACATGTATTACCCCTTTCTATGGCAGTTGAGATTACACAGCATAGATAAAGCCACGATATATATTCGCGAGTACCTCTTGTATAATACACCAACCTTACTACATCATATAAATTCTTGCTCATTAAGTTTACTTTACAACCTACACAGCTTTTTGTGGACGATTCCACCCGTTTAGTCATTGTTTTCCTTATTATAATTTTGCTATAACAAAGTTTTATATCTGTTTCCTATTCACAAATTTTATACACAATTTTATTGCTTGGGATTGCATACTTAAAAAACGTGTTGTAACTAAATAATTAAATTTTCTGTTCTGATTTTTTTATTGGCTCAATGCTTGACCATTTTAAAAGGAATACGATTTATTTTTATACCCTTTTTATATTTAGATAGATAGGTTATATACATTATGTATATTTTGCATAGTTGTTCTTCCCTTATAATTGACATATTTGTTTTTCTCGATATTTTCCCTCAATTTTTCCACCACCAAGTATTTATAGCTGGCTGATTGTTTATAGCTCGTTAATTTGTGAATTATTTGAGATTTTCAGGCATTTGTTACTTTAGGCTAGATAAAAATACGCCCACAACATCAATATTATATTTATGTAAATACACACTGTTGACATTCCTGCAATATTTTATGTTAATATAATAATCTGCAAATAAAGAATCGTACATGTTGCACGATTTAATTATAAATATATGTAAAAATCACTCTCACATATTTCTCGGATATTTATTTATAGGTAACATAATATATAGTGTTTATAATTAGTGCTTTTTAGACAAGTAATTAATTAATGAAGCTATTTATACAATTAAACTGCAGTTTTGTTAATGTACAAATGTGTAAAAAAATTATTATATAAATATATTTAACATACATCATACTTAAAATGTATTTGGTATGTTATGAATAATGCACATATTTAGCAATAATTTGGTTTATATTTAAAAGCAAGTAAAGAAAAAGGTAACCAGTTAAATTTATATGATTAAACCCATAAGATAAGATAATGTTAGATAATCAATTGATCTTAACTAAATGGTTTCATATATCACTGACTGCAAGAAATAATCTATTAAAAACACAAGACTTGGTGTAGCTAGCATGAAATTAGAAATTAGAAGTATAATTATGAAACTAAAAAAGTTTAAGCCATGTTGCTAATGCGTAATAGCTAACAAATACCAAGAAAACAAGATCAAAAACTTGGATACAATTTTAAAATGTGCAACAAACTCGTAATGTGATGAAACTTCAAACTTGGAATTGTTATGAAGTTACACAACAAATAACCCTCGGACTTGTTGGCAAAATAGAGAATTATTGAATGTACTAGTGTGAGGCTGCTGATACACTATAGTGTGCTGATCTGTTTGTAGTGTTTGTAAAAATGCTACATTTGTTAAAATGTTACCTACGGACATGTCAATTATACAAAGTTGTTATTAGAATGGAAAGAATAATACATTACACTGTATCAAAATCGTTGTCTAAATCTTTAGATTCCATTTTTTAGTTCGCTTCAATAGAAATACTAATTATACTGCGATTATCAAATAAACTGATCATTTTAGGAAAATTCACAAGTTATACTTTTTAAATTAGATATTAACAACATTATTAAATCAGTTTACTGTATGATATTTTTTGTTAGACCCCAGATTTATTCAGCATAATAAAATCATGTAAAGGAATTTCCAATTTTTACAGATTTTTACTTTTATTAAAAATCTTAACAATAAAATAGTTAATTACCAAACAAAATATGAATATACAACACAATTGATCTAAATGTCTTCAATATTGACAATTAAAATACTCAAGTTTAAACAATTAAATGAAATAATTACTATGAATCTTAAGTGCTACAACCAACTCGTCTACTATCAACAGTTGGGAACATATAAATATTTTAATTACGCTGCACCTATTTTTCTTAAAAATAGTTTAATTTTAATTTAAAAAAATCTTTGCAAATGTTTAACTTTAAAAAGTCTTGCACGAACAGTCTTAAAAGTTAGGTTTTTCTTAACGATCTCCAAAAAGTGCAACCAACGAAGAAATTTAGCCCATTAGTTAAAATGTTTTCTATTATAATTAATATATATAATTTAAAAATTCGAATTCATAGGGAAATGTAACATTTTATTGTGTTTGTATTTTAAAATGTGTAGCAATAAACATTACATTTACAATCCTGACATTTTTAAGGTATCCGTCTATAGGTATACTTGATTTTTATCATTTGTTGCATCTAGTCATATGGAAATAATAATAATAATATTATTATAAAATTATTAATAATTATTAAAAATTATTATAAAATAGCTGAATTACTATTTACTCTAATTTATTATTTATACTGTCAGTATTAGCTTTATTGTTTTAAGTAAGAGTTTTTCTAATTTTAGAGTACAAATTTCTACTCTTATGACGTCGTAAATGGTGTGAAAGGGGAGGCAAGGGAGGTTGTAGATTGTTACTAAATATGAATAAACATTACCACTAGAGTACATTCAAAAGGCTTTCTCAACTCTACGACATTCATCGCTGAGTATACTTTTATTTGTAAGAGTCAAGAAGGGGGTGGTAGAGGTGAGAGGGAGAAAGAAAAGAGCTTGGGGGTATTGATTGACAGCGAAGCTCCCAAAACACATTGAAAATGGGAATCGATTTACCACGGGGAATTTTTATCACGTGTTTGTTGCGCCCTACTCAAACGAGATTCCAGTAAACAGATACCCTTAAATAATCTTTGTTGATGTAATACCTATTTGACGTAATCTATCACTCAGCAGGCAAGCTACAAGACGGAGGAGCCTCTTCAAAATTGTGTTAGACTTCATTCTGGTATTTTCCTTTTCGAGGCGTTTGAAATGGTTAACCATTTCTTTACGGCATGGATCATATGTTGATATATGAAACGATGATTTCATTTCGATTTATATTATATACATATGCATATACCTTTATTAGAAGACACAGATATGATTTTCTCACTTTAATTAACGAATAGTATTTTTAGCTTATAATATGTATTATATTACGTCCACCCTTGTATACATATATGCTTCGAAATCGTCAAATTACAAATCAGTATGATAGTTTCCATTTAAATAGTTTTAGCCTTTATTTTGTATCACATTTATTTGATACAGACACATTCAAATAAACATAGTATAATTAAATTAAAAATATTATGAGCTCTATTTTATTTTCAAGAATGTATTGTTAATTTTTGACAATCTATTTATTGTTATTTTGCAATCAATACACTAAAATTTACATAGTAGTGTTTATGCTAAAATAATCCAACTTGCGACCTTTAACGTTGCTTAAACTAACCAATTGTTAATTCTATCAGAACGGTAGCCAAATGAGTTTATATTCTATCTATCCAACCGAAGAAAAAAAGTTCAAACCCCAATGTATACTTCTGGCCTTATTAAACGTTTTATGCTGCCTGAAATATCACAAAAAATAGTTTTAGCGTATGATGACTAATCTGTAAGATTTATATACCAAAATTAATTGCAAAATATACGAAATATTTGGTATAATCCACTTAATCTTTTGTAAGTTATTGTTTAGAAAGCACTGTTCCTTCACTGAAATTTACCGACTATTGTGTTAAATTTGGATCGTTAATCAAACTATTCCTCATTTCTGTATAATTGCTTACTTCTCTTAGACTTTAAAGATCTCTTCACTCTCTCTCTTAACCCGAAACATTTTGATTGGGCCAAACCAACCTCCTACCGCCCCCTCCCCACCTCCAGAGGAACCCTTCAGTCCTCGAATGGATTTCTTGAGTCCTTGCAGCGGGTAGCCGATGCCGCCTCGGCGAGTCCCTGTGGAGTTAGAGACATCGGTGCCGCTCTCACTCGCTTCTGCATTCGACAGCGGATCGTGGAGACACAGCTAAAGAAGCTCAACTCGTAAGTTTCTCACTTGAGGCGGTGATACAATGCTTTTTGTCTACGATATGCTGCAAATATTGTAGGCATTTTTCAGATTCGAAGTTGTGTAATCCTCATTTTCGTTGTTGCTTTTGGCTAACGATTTGACCAAAATTAATTGCTGCACAAAATTACAGTCAAAGTAGTTAATCAATCACAATAAACTATTTGTAGAAATTGTTTATGACAATGCTTGGAATAAGTCGGATTAATTCAACTTTTGTTGGAGATGTATACATAATATAGAGAGAAATTTAGGAAATATTTGCAATCGCTGTATTTAGAATCAATATATTGATCACTTATTAAAACATGTTGAATGACGCCTTCCTATAGGGATAAAAATGATGTCTACTGCGGTTGTAGCGACTGAGACACGAAGTATAAAGCAATCATAATTCTCTGTCAATAGTAAGTACTTTGATAGAATGAGTGCTGTGGACCTAGAAATTAGTAAATCGATAAATGTTGTATATTTTTAAAAATACATTTGTGACGCAATAAACTTTATTATGACAATTACTTCATATAAGCCAAAAGGTGTCGTACCTACTATTATTATGTTATGGGTATTAATTTTAGTTTTTATATTTTTTATAATATTTCAAACTAAGGTAAATCAAAAGATCTTTAGGTGATGCAAGCAACTTGCAATTTTAGCGAAGAATTTTTGTAAAAAAAATTTGTATACGTCTATTTTATTTCCCAGTAGTACTTAGGGTGGTGGTTTATAATATCGATGAAGCCAAAATAGTGTCGAAATTAATAGCTAAAATATGTATATCATTATTTAAATTATTTTTAAAATTAATTATATCTATGTAGACAAACGATTTGGTTTTTTATCGCATTGGATTCATATTATAGTCTTATTTTTATAATTTGGGTGTTGTCTAAGCAGTATGACAGAAGACAGAAAAGGATTCCGACATGCCATCAGAGAGGGCTACGCTCTGAACGTAGTGTCTGACTGACTGGGTATTGTGTGTATGTGACTCTTGGAATAATTGCAGAACAGCTGCAGACATCAATTATGTTTTCACATATTTAATACAATGTTGGAATAATACCTTATACTATAGCTGTACATAATGGCATTGGTTAATTAATTCATTATGCAAAACGGGTTCTATATTATATTTTTTATAATAACATTAAAATTAGTAGCAAACTATATATTTTTGTAAAAGTAACATTTCGCTTGTTCCTTTAGTGTTCACTTTACTTAAAAAAACTACAAGAACTCCTTATATTTCTTCCATATAACAGTTAAAAACTGTTAAAATATAACTGGTTTCTTCTTTTTTAGCAGGGTATACCATCTTATATACACTGAATATTAACTAACTACTTATTATTCTTTATACTATCTATATATTTTAATCAAGAAAATATGTCTATTTAATCTTTTTGGAATTAGTAAGTAAGTTAATAGTATTAGTTAATATTATATGCCACTTACATATATACCATGATTTTTTGTCTCAAAGTAAAGTATCTGTGATATACTTTATTATACAATTAAGAGTTAACATTTTACATTATTTTATTTCTGATTTAGACGTTAAATAATATATGTATTTTTATTTACATAGCATTTTAGGTAGTCTTTAAGTCTCAATTATTGTATTTGAAAAATGAAAAATTTGAATGCTCTAGGATACTTTTGATTTTTGTTTTTTCGCAACATCGAAACATTACTTTGTGAGTCGTTCTAATTTATGTTCGAAGTTTAAAGTGTATCCCTATAAGAATGTTTGTAAGAATGCTTGTAGCGAAAGGGTTAAACTGGGGTTAAAAGATGTTTTTTGTTGAAATATTACTGTGGGCACATTCTTCAGTTCTTCAATGTTAGTAATTTTAGGTATGTGATGTTTTTACGAGTAGTATTTTCGGTCAGACATAAAATATAAAATTTTGCCAATTTGAATCAATTTTACTAGAACATATATTAAAGAAGGCTGTCGCAAAGCTATTTAGAATGAATGGCTACAATCTGTATTATTTGGAGGGATCTAAATATTACAATTTACTTTACCACATATTATATAAATTTAACACTATTAAAACTGTATTACTCTCTCTTGTATTCTATTATGCAGAATTTTTTAGCTTACTCTCTTACTTTATTTTTTTAAAGAGAGCATTACACTAACTTAAGAATTTATTACAAACTAATTAGGAATCATTATTTTTCAGACAGTCAATTTATTATTTTATTGTGTCCGCAGTATATAATAATGTTAATTAGTTTTAAGAAATATTAGCATTATAAGCTCCTACAAATTTCGATTTTATCTCGGTCTTCCTATACTCTGCTACATACCCACCGTGCCAAATTTGTGAATATTATTGGGCTTTTCTAGTTTATCTTGCTTCACAGACTTTGGAGCAAGGAGCATCGGCAAAAGCCTTCCATTTATCCAACTCATCATCATAGTTTTAGGTCGCACCTTAGGTTACGGTTATATTAGACCTACGGACGCCTGTCTTCTTTCGTGGTAAGAATTTATGAAGGAATTACTCAGCGCAGCGCATATCTGATCGAATGATTGAAGCAGGGATTGCCCTAACGGTGATCGCATCGAGGCTGTTTCACCTTTTGCCCCCGTCAGGTGTTACAGTTGATCCCAACTTATCTACTTACTGACATACTGTCTTTTTCAGTAGAGTCACTTGCTTCATACATAACATATTTAGATATACATACTATAAAGACAGACGAGTAAGTTTCCATAGATAATTTTTTCCACCTTAACGCTGTATATTTTAAAGGAACTGAAATCTTATTAATATTTAAAATAAATGGTAAGAAAAGGTCATTTGAAGTTAATAGCACAATTTAAATTTACAATTCTTAGAATTAAATTATTTCAAATTTTGAAATCTAATTAAGAACAATCAGATAAATGAAATAAATTTAGAAAATCATATGACTTTCTATGTTTTCAACAATGATTTTTTTTCTTTATAGGGTAAACTTTTTACTCGCAAGACAATTGCGTCAATTTTTCTATCTGTGTCTATTTTAATACCGAAGCATAAAACAGCTTTATGCGGAAATATTAATAACAGTTGTAAATATGTAGTGTCTATTTTTTTAATTGTGAACTAACAATGTATATGATCATAATTATCAGATTATATACCTTGTCTACTGAACTGCACCGATCTACATATATGTAGCATATTATCATTGTCGATATAATATGGGAAAATTCCTTTGTCTGTATAATTAAATACATTTTGTACGTAGATAGGTATATTTACTCGATCTTCTTCTTCTGGGCTGGGGCAGGCTACTATCTAACTTCACTTGGAAGGCAGGCATCTGAAAACAAATTTCACTGCAGAAATCTTTGGAAAATTTTACTATTATGATCTCTATAATGTCTTAAGTTAATATGCTTTGATTTGGCAAAATATTTTGTTCCTTCTTGTTTTCAGTATAAAGTTGCTTGAAGTATTGACATCATTTTAGATATTGATTTGTCAAGCGTTTAGTCAACGCTGAAGTCAAGGCAATACAAGTGGTTTATAAAAAAACATATATATTTGTTTTACTTTATAAATATATTCTACTTTATATATATTGATTACGTTTAATTAACAAAAATCCATCAATTGTTTTGAGAAGTTTGAGGTCTCTGTCCAAAATGTTTAAAATAAATTAAATTACATAAATCGGATTTGTTATTTTATTGAGTTGGAGGATATCAAATTGTGTTTTAATATTGAATTATTTAATGAGTGTTTAAATATGTTGTGGTTTACTGTTACATTTTTGTCGGCATACATTTCTTCAGTCGATTTATGTTTACTTATTTCCTGAGATAAATGATCCTTATATTTAATAATATTAACTATTCAATAATAATAATAACTATTTTACAGTCGGCAATCTAGTGTTCTGGAATTCCATTTTCGATAAATAACTAAAATTAATAGTTGTTATCCACTGAGTTATTCTTTTTATGGGAAGTCTCAATGGTCATTTCATATACTTCTAATTATTAATTAAGTATAATAACTAATATGTATCTATATTTAATATTTGGAAGAAATTAAACAACAACTCACCTGTTTTTAGATCATGAATTTATTTGAATATTGTATTCTTCAATCTTAAAAACATAATATTTGGTTCAACATACTTCAAATAAAGACAACACTAATAATTTAAGTCACTATAGTATCTCCTAAAAGTGATTCTTTTGTTTTTTAGAAACAATTATAATCTGAATTAATTAAACAACTTTTATTTAATATTCCTCCGTTTCCATATTAATTTCTGTGTCTCATCTGTTATACGAACCGTGGGTACATATACCTATGTTTTCATAATTAAAGCAAGTAGCTACCTATTGTTCTGACCCAATCTATGCACAACACACTATCATATTATGCTATATTAAGACAGCTTCAAAGAGATCCAGTGCAATAACCGACTGGTCTGTAATCAATAAATTATACTGCCAAATTTTATGTTCCAATATCTCGTTTGATTGCCTTAGTTCAGAGTTGGAATCTTTCCTACGGATTTGGTACAAGTTTTACTTCTCATACTTTTTAGTCTGAATTCAGACACAGAGAAGGGTTCCGTTCCGTTTTATGGATCCTCGACGGCTATATGAAAAGTAAATTTTAATACTCTCCCTTATTGAGGTATATATGCCTATGTAGCTTTTAAAATATTGGTTTAGTTGTTTCTTTGATGAAAAATTGTTACTTTCACGGAACTCTTTTGCGTTCTGTATATTGTTTGATACGGATTATATGAAGAATTTGTTTTTATACAGATGCTTATTATTATTGATAGTTTGTAATATTTTTGTGTAAATCAATTTTAGTGATTTTTCTATTAAGTTTCAAGAGTTAGTTTATTATTGACATAGAACGAGCTTTTTCTCTGAAAATATTTTACTATTATTGTATCTAACTAAGTTTTAATGATATTATGTTACACAGATATAGCAAAATACATATTATTTCTATTTTCTTAAAATCGAATTCACATAGTTTTTACATTGTTCAGATATATTTTGCATTGATAATTAAGTGTATACATATAATTGGTATTGACTATTTTAAGTCACAGATTAAAATTAAAAATATATACTTTTATACCTTAGTGCAATACCCAGAATAAGCTGCTTTTCAACTATTTGATATATAAATATTAGATAATTAAGATATATTGTATATGTTTGGTTATTTGTTCAGTTTAGAAAAAATATTAATAATCGTTTTATTCTACATCCGAAATTCCACAGTATTAAAATTATATTTTGTAAATTACATCTTATTTCCATAATAATTATCATATTTGAATACAAGTCTTTATATGGCATAACGTATATTATCCAGTTACTCATGCAACAAAATTTATGTGTAGTCATGAACAATATATTATAACTTATTTAATGGTGGCTTTAAGTTTATGAAGCAGTGCAATATACAATAATTCAAAATAATTGTTCAAATTCAAGTTAATTAATATTCATAAAACAAGAAAAATTAAAATATAATTTGAAGAACCCACACTTCTCAATTGATACGGATATTTTAATAAAAATTCAATATCCATATGTATACTATTTAAAATGTGTAAATATTTATTTACATATGCAATTCCTATATTTTATTATCTTTCTCTGTATTCGTCATTTTTGTTTTTATTCTGTCGTTTTTCGGGTGCATTTTACAGTAATTAATAAGTATAAAGCCTTAAAAGCTTCAGAAATTGTCGTCTTTAGCAATTGATAGTATATTTCCGTTTTATTTATGATTAATTTAATGCGTTATATGAATGTCAGATTACCCAATGAATTACCGGAAAACAGTTAAAAATAGACCATTGCTCCTACCAACAAAAATATTTGATTCAAATGTTATATCAAGATATTATAAAGCTTCTATACTTAAATTTACAAAATAATATTATTTACATTTAGTAACAATTAAAAATTAATCTGACAATTCACATGATTAAATCTATTTTGACAGCATTATACACCCCTCTTATTCATTAACAACTTAATTTAACAATCCTTTTGACCAAATATATTTGTGCAATCTTTTATAATGACTACAAATTTGGCTATACAATATTTAAAGTAATGAAAGGCGTTTTACTGCACTCAAAACAAAGCTAGAGACGAAATTATTTAGTCATTTATGTGGATACATTAACTTAATTTCATATAATATATTTTTAGTGCATGTGAATCTCCAACATGCCTAGTTATAGTCTTTTTTATGTAGAAATATAAGTGCAGTTTATTCATACAATTATTAAAACAGGAATTATATAACTACCTTATAACTATAGTGTTAGTGTTAAGAATACTAATGGATTCATAAATTAATGTATGATACTGGTGAAGTTACTCCGTCGATATTAAAACGTAATAAACTTCATTATTATACCTCTTACGCTTGTTCACTTATTAAATAGACCACGTTGCGCAATTTAAACCTCATGAATAGATGCGGTACCGTGGTGTAAGTGTTATAAATTTCCTAAACTAAATCATCTCCAAAATTTTTATTTCTATGCAAATTCTAGTGTAGGTACGTGGTACATACAGTATTTCTGATAATGCAGTCCTACTTATTAAGTAGAAACAATATATTTACGGCTACATAATGCATCTTGTGTTGTGAGGTATTCATCCAGTATAGTCATCTGCTGTGAATATATTTTTGTATGCATTATTAATAATGCTCGTGTAATGAAGGCTTTAGCATGCATGAGCTAAACACACTACCTTCTGGGTACATTTGCTAGGAGGCTGGGATTATAGAGTAGGCCGGGTAGAAAAGGGAATTACCGCAAGCAATTAATTATTTTTCTTATATATCTTTACATCTCTCCAAAGATGGAGCTATCTTTATCGGCAGTCTTGCATATATTCCGCAAGCATGTATATTACGAACTGAGTGTATTTAAATTAATTACAATATATATATTTATGCATGTATGTATATCTATGTAATTTAGAGATATGTGTATTAAATATTATAGATGACTTGAAGAGTTTGTGAGTATCAATAATTATAAATACGACTTCGATTTTGTAAAATCCTTGTATAACTCGATTTTTTTACAGAAAGTTCTCTCAAATGTAGTTTCAGTATCACTCGGTATCTAGCATTCTATAATTGTGCGAGAGTTGGGATTTGATTATTAATACATTTTGTACTCTTGTGTATGAGTACATAATCCGTTCAGTTATTATTTCGTGTTTTCACCTTTTATCTTTGTAGGAATCAATTCTATAGGCTTTTTTTTAGGCATTTTTATTATAGGCAATATTTGTTTAGTTAGTTCATTTTACTACCTTTGTTTTATTCCATTTTTCTCAAACTTTTAACTATTAATGGAACGTTTATATTTTTTCCCGTGTTATATATTTCAAGGCCTCACATTTAATAATTGTCTGCTATTGTATTAAAAGCATAATCGTAAATCTGTTTTATTGATTGTAATAAATTTGAGGACAATTCAGAATTTATGGCTCACAATGTTTGCCTTTTGTTTCTCATAATGTCGTAAATTTAAACCTTTAATTCTCGATTATAAGTGTACATTAATCTGATGGATTGTACTGCAGTTAAATCAGTGGATAAAGTCCGCTTATTAACATCCCAATAATATTACTGTGCATGAATTAAATTTGAAGGACTGTTTGCAATCTGCTGCGGAATATATATATACTAATGTAAAACATAATATGTAATAAATTTCAATAAAGACTGCCGAGTATACATTTACAACTGTGTAAGACTGTTGTTGAAAATGTTACTATTTTAGTGAAATATAAATGATTTTTAATTCGCACTTTGGAATATTTTCATATTTAAGTATGCATATTTGACAGTAGAGTATTATTTATTAATTATTTTAATAATTCCGATATCATCTCAATTATTCACATTTTTTTCTCGACTTATGCTGTTTTTACATATCAGTTATTTCAAGCCTATTTTGTAACAATGTTCAAATCAATTTCTTTCAAATTCTTTCAAATTCTTACTGATCTTACCACATTTGTCATTTATATACGTAAAACCATGTCACTACACTAAATTTATTATGCCTATTTGAAACATGTAAGCAAAATTTCATTTGCTACATGTAGAAAATTGTATCAAGTTTAGAATAATCATTTTATGGTAACCAGCTAAGAATAACATTTTAGTTCGCTCAATGTATATTGCTTCCCTGAAAGCAATAATACACCAATATGCGTGTATTATGCTAAAGTGCACAAATAGTTAATATGATTTTACATTACAATGTCAGAAGAGGGTAACCTGCAGAGAATCACTGATAACAGGAAAAATAGACATCGTTGACTTGTTTACTATCATCCGACCGGATATGAGTTGTCTTCATAGAAATATGACTCTAAGCTGTGTGATAGGTATAACTGGCAATATTTCGCTATTCCTCCATCCATTCGACCAAATCCTTTCTTCTCCGAGGCTTTATTATTCTATTTTCAGTTTCGTTTACGTTTCATGTATTGTATAGCTGTCTTAAGATACCTGGATTATTGTTTAAATCTATATTGCAGTGTTTTCCATTTATTGTGATACATATATGTAAATTATAACCTAATTGGATCAACTTTTTTCATAATATGTCGTTGTGTATGTATATATTTTATTTTACAATTGATAATATTGTCATCATATACAATTGAAATATGGGTATCAATCTTCGTGTCCAATTGAACGTTCTTTATTATAGGTAAATAATTAATCAATTTTTCTATATCAAGTGGTGTTTTAGCCCCAAACATTATTTATTTTTATCATGGAAATCTAGATACTTCTTTTATCTATGTTTATATACAAGTCTATGTTTTTGATATTGTAATAATCAAACAAGTGAAAAATTGTACGTAAACAGTGTTTTAAATGCTTTATAAATGAAAGTGTTTGAAAATAATATTTGAATAATAAAAAATTAAATATTATAAAATAGTTCAGGGATATCTAAATTGAAGTTGACGTTTGTTATTAATCTAGTTCCCCGTGTAATTGATGTTACCATTTTGTGTAATTGAAGTTTCTTCCGTCGATATTATATTATAATACTTTTGCATAATTTCTATTCATTTCAGAATTGTAACGTTCTTATTTAATTTGATTCAAAACGTTTTGAGAGTATAATTTTCATACTGCTAATAAGACTTCCAAATTGGGTAAAAAGAGGTGAATTGTAATTTATATATCTTAAATTTATTCTTATTAAATAAATCCTCCAACTACATATTATAAAAATGAAAATTGTTGAATTTGGAAATATTTATAAGTGTTTGATAAGTTGAATTTGTTTGCATTTTCATGAGTCATATTTCAAAAGTACAATATATGACTTTCCATTTAATTGAAGAAAACCAAATAATTTTATTATATAATGACGATATTTAGTTATTTATAAAGGTATATATAACTTGTATTACTTTAGGCCATGTCAGTTGCATTAAGGTAATAGCGTATTATTCAATTTAATTGAGTAGAATTGTTTTGTTGAGTTTATTAATTATGTCAGTTTTAAAACTAATTATATAAATTACATGTGAAAAGTCCACTAGAATACTATTCTCAATAGATATTATATTTAATATTAAAAATAAAAATATTTTTATATAAAAAAAGAAGAATATTACGAAGTGCATTACATATATACGTAAGCATCATCATGAGTACAGAGACACGAATAGTTGGCAGAGCTATTTTGTATTTATATTTTTAAAATTCTACTCGCGAACAAAACTAATTCCTCTATACAAGCTCCTTATAAAGTAATCAGTAAATTAACAAAAATAGATACATATTTTCGTAACTTGCTAATCCGAAAAAATTCTTTCTTTCATCAAATATCTTAGGTTTTTATTTATTTTTAAATACTAATAAAATTATAAAAAAGAGTGAGTTAATACATTAATTTAAAATGTTTTCAGATAAATTGATTTTCTTTTAGGTATTTAAATTTATTATTTTATGTACCCCATTAGAGTTTCAATGCACATATACTCATCTCTTACTGATTATTGATTTCCTTTTTATCACATGGTAAGTTATTTACATTAGAGAATCGTTGTCCTTCGATTAATATTATGTATATTGATGGGTAACAATTAAGTAGAACTTATGATTTCGTTTTTCCTTACAAGACAAAATATCGAGATTTAAACTTATAGAATATATTTAAATGTAACTATAATTAGATACATATATATGTATATCTAAAACTAAAATACACATTTATATGTTAAAGCATTTTTACAAACAATTTTAAATTTGTAGTATCTAACTGAATGTGATAATTATGGCCGATAAAATTGTCTAATATCATAGACTTTGAATTGACTAACTAACGCACCAGTTTATTATATGTACCTAATTTCTGTTTGCTAAAACATGTTTAGCCATTTATCCAGTTTTATTCACAATAACTATTTTCCACATCAAAAATCTTTTTATATTATTTTGGAATCTATTGCTGCAATAAACAACACATTTGGCTCTGAGGTAGAATTTTGATGGCGCTATGCGATAAATTAAAAGTTCGTTATTCTAAATAGATTTCAAATTCTATCTTGCTGTTTTACCTGTGTATAAAGATAAGTAACTTACTCGCAAATTTTTTCAAATACTAAAAATTTAAATGTATCTGATTAAAATAGTGCATTAAAAAGAGAATTATGATCTTTCCAAAAATGTATTGTATAATACAATATTTCTATATTTTTTATTCAAAACAAAGGAATTAAAGTCACGACTTTTCTTATAGTTTTTAGTGACAATTTTTTTTCCTTCCAGTATCTCATTGTCTATAGCTGACGGCATTGTGATTGGGTGATTTTATAGCTTTCTGAATTCGGATTGGATGATTGTATAGTTGACTGCATTGTGACTGGGTGATTTTATAGCTGACTGCATTTTGATTGGATGATTATATGGCCTACTGCGTTCTGATTGGATGATTGTATACCTCACTGCATTCTGATTGGTTGATTCTATAGCTCACTGCATTCTGATTGGATGATGTTTGGATTGCGCGATTGTACTTCACGCTAACACATAGTGTATGAAGTTTTCGGTCTGGTTCTTGTTTCTCGTGTCTTTAATTAATACTCTGCGATCAAGCCACTGAATCCTTCGGGATATAAATATTTTATAAAGAGTAATTGAAATGATCAATATATTCTCTCATAATTTTTATATTATATTTTTTAATGAAATGATACGAATTAAATTGTATATTTATTTATTTATACCACATCAAGGCTACCTACTCTACGTTCTGAGTTTCTATTTTTAAATCGATTATTTGTACAAACTAAAATCTAAAGTATATACAGTCGAAGAAACAACAGGTAGTTATATCCTTCACGTTCAAATTTCATATTTTAAGTACCTAACCGTAGTTATTTACACAAAATAAGTATAGTATGAAAATGTAAATTTAAGAAGTTATTAAGAAATGAAATATATAAATATTTATTTCAATTAGAAATGTGATATTTTCTATTTTAACTGCTTTATCGCCTATAGAAACTTTATTATGATAGAAATTTTTGGAAAATTAATCTAGGTAGGTACTTTAATATTTTTCACATTAAAAGTCTTTATTTCATTTATCAGGAAATATAAATATAAATTGAAAACATTGTATTTTTTGTTTAATAAATAATTATATATATTTAGTATAGAGAATAAATCCAGGCAAGTTTTCTTAACTTTTCAACAAAAGGTATAGTTATGGTGATGGTAGTGAGTAGTAGGGAAGGTGTGGCACAAACTCAGTCACGTGACGTGCGGGTGCGTGGGCGGGAGGGGGGGGGGTGCTGAGCGGTTCTCAGATGCACTTTGAGTCCGGTGCACTTTGAAACGACTGGTGCGTGGGAGGGAGGGGAGGGGGTAGTCTCGACCAATCACGATCGAGTACGGCCAGCCAATGACAGAA
>JAYRBW010095637.1:0-20494 GCA_036023295.1 Invenusta paracnida | reverse complement strand
AGTGAGCAGGGGGGGGGGTCCGGACCCCCTGGACCCCCCCCTTGGATTCGCGCCTGATAATATGGATTAAGACCTAAATGTGAACTAAATTTTAAAATGGTAAATTTAATTTAAATGTTCACCTAAATAAAATGATTAAATATCCGAAAATTTTAAAATCAATCGTTACCGGGTCAGTTCATAAGTTATCTATTCTTCCGACTCCTAATCAGACTTAATAAATAATCAAAATTATATAACCATGTCAAATTTGATGTTAACCCATCTGCTCATCCCATAATTATTTTTACTCCCCCCCCCCCCTAAAAATTCTATGCACTATTCATCAAAATAGATTTTTATTAAATATTGTTTCATACGATGTCAATGCTTAACCAAAGAAATCGTTTTAATTTGGGTATTTAAAATAAAAAATATATAATTTGAAATACTCTACTAACTTATTGCTGTCATTTTTATTAATTATGGATGCAAAGAAAGATTTTTGAAATTTTGTGTTGAATGAGATAGAAGAAATGTGTCTAATATGTACGTCAAATTCAGCAAATATTGAGTACAGCCTGGTCTGAGAAAAGTTGCCAGCATTGCAAAAATGTAGCGGTCACATAAATTAATATCAGGGCTGCATGCTGGCTGTGGAAGTCTTTCTAGAAATTCGGCTGCCCTTCTGGCTGTATGTGGGCGAGCATTATCGTGCATTAATATGGTTTCTTCAGACGTGATGGGATTGATTCTTCGACTGAATTTACGCATTGTCTGTGAGATAAGGCCACAATAATATTGGCTATCTATTGCTTCACCCTCTTCTAGTAAAGTCACATGGCTTTTAGTATCAAAAATGTGACAACCACCGCAATTATTGTTTTTTGTCACTGGTCTTTCTTTTGGCTACAGTTGGTCCATCTCCATCAGCAGATATCCAGCCTCTATTGCAATGTTTTGTGCCTAATGCTCTGTGAAAGATCCACTTTTTATCTGTAATCACAAGTCCCTGCTTGATGTTGGGCATTGCCGGTGACCGCAATATTCCTCTTGCCAAGGTGACATGATTTTGCTTTTGAGCCTTTGTAAGCTCATGAGGCACCCATTTGGAATAAACAGATTTTAGTCACAAATCTTTTGTTATGATACGCTAGACAGTAGAATTGATTATTTCCGTCATCTGCTCTATTTATTGACAGGTCATTAAACAATTCTAAACAACAATTTCTCTCACTTTATTTACACAATCTTTAGTTCGACTGGATATTGGCCTATACTAGCACTTTCCCTGTTACCAGCAATTTACACGCCCCTTTCCTGACACGAGTTCTGGATTGTGCACAGCGTGGGAATGTTCTCAGCCAGGCGGTAGTCAATCTTTGCTGAATTTAACGTGCATTAGACCCATTTCGTCTTTCTCTTTCAACATAAAATTTCATAAAGTCTTTCTTTGCATCCATAATTAATAAAAATGACAGCGATAAGTTAGTAGAGTATTTCAAATTATATATTTTTAAATTTAATAGCCATATTAAATTGATTTCGGTGGTTAAGCATTGACATCATATGAAACAACATTTAAATCTATGTTAATGGATAGTACATAAACATTTTAGAGGGGGTTGAAAATAATGATGGAATGAGTTAAGTATTTTATTGATTCCTAAGCTTATGACTAAATTATAGGTATGAAATATATTCTGTGAGTGTAGGTTAAACTTAATGTAAGACTGAACACATTGGAATAAGTTAGTTGTACTTAGACAAACATCGAGTACACCACAAAATGTTTTTCAAAATTAATTATTAATTACAAAAATTAAACTGTTCAAGTTACACATTTAAATACTCGTATTATGGGCATTGTAAATTAATTAATTTTTTGAACTAATTTAATATCAAAAGACCAATCAAAGTAGTCACGAATGTCTTATTAATTAATGCAATATGATCATTGTGATTGTTTGTTATATTAATGAGATAATTAAATAAATTGTAAAAGATAATACTCTGATAAAAATCTAAACGATAGTCTAAAATTCCACTAAATGCACATAGATTGATATTCGATTTTGTTTAGAATTAAACATTTTGTATATTATGCAAATTGAGAATTTTATTCAAAACATTAAATTCAAAGAATAATAAACGTTTATCTATCGTTTTAGTTTTCATGACATAGTTTATGCATAGATATCTTCTTAAAACTATATATTAATGCGCGCAATTCATAAGGTTTTCTACTACAAGCTTTCATCAGAATCTCTATTGTTACCCTTCGAATGATTGTTTAACCTTTTCCGACCCTTATAATATATGATTATTTTCTATGCCGTCCTCGATTAAAATTTCTACTGTCGCTCTACATAAGATTATCTAGTACTGCCCTACAAAATAATATTAAAATTGCGGTTCTTTAAAGATCTTCTACTGCCGCCTTCAACAAGAATCTCTACTGTCACTCTATATAAGATTATCTACTACTGCCCTACAAAATAATATTAAAATTTCGGTTCTACTGCAGCCCTCAACAAGAATCTCTAATGTCGACTCTGATAGTATTATATTTATTATATTTTGTTCTGAAGATTTACACATATTTATCTATATTCTTTATATTTTAGATATTCTGATAAGAAAGAATTAAATTCCCATCTAAAGATATTGAGTCTTTTTGTACTTATATTTCTATTTCTGAGGGTATTTCACGTGTTAGTAAAATGTTTAAACTTTTCTCCGATTCTTCCCGTCCGTCAAATGGTCTTCTAACTTTTCTTGAATTAAATTTATGTCATAATG
Source organism: Invenusta paracnida (assembly GCA_036023295.1). NCBI lineage: Eukaryota > Metazoa > Platyhelminthes > Proseriata > Coelogynoporidae > Invenusta > Invenusta paracnida. Next base: position 17,713 of record JAYRBW010095637.1, on the reverse strand, counting down.
GTTTCATATTTAACAATACATATTTTCTCCAAATTAAAGGAACCGCTTTGGGTAAATCTTTTGATTACGCGCTTATTCAAACATAATTAATTCTTTTTGGGAACAAGAAGTATTATCTTCTTTTGCATTGAAAGAATCCTTTTTTAGGCATTATATCGATGATAATTTTAGAATATGGTGGAGTGATTTATATCTTTAAATTTTTTCGCATTTAAATATGAATATTCGAAATATTAAACCTATATATCCTCCACATTTGATTGAAACTCATTATCATTCTAGATGATACTTTTTGTAAAGGTTACCGTTTTAGCTCTTTCGGTATTCTCGATTCAAGGGCATACTTTAAACCCACATATACTGGCCATTTTCTGCACCCTTCTTCTTTTCACCCACCACATACATATGTTTTCTTCGGTTATTAAATATCAAACTCATAGATTCGCTTTAAAATCCAGTAATAAAGGTAATTTTGACCTCTCTGTTTGTTTTTTATTTACAACATTACGATCACAAAGTTTCATATTTCGTTTTTAAAGATGTTTAAACTAGTCATCTCTGTGTATCTATATATGTAGTATTGGTTTTTATCAACAGCGTTTTTGTTATTGGAATTTTAGTTCGTAAAAATTGTAATTTTCATACTTGTATTTCATATCATTGCCATTCTCAGACTTATATTAAAATAATTAATGATATAATTATTCATTGTTATAGATATTATAGCTATATTTATTAATATGAGAGGTACAAAGGAATTCTAAGGCTGTATTTGGTAAATGTTAACGTACCACTAATTAATATTCTCAACCATATTTATATCGATTTCTTAAACAATAATTAGTATAGACATGTAAATATTTGGTTACCTAAATCCCATAACATTCATTAAACAAATAATATTATATGACGATATAGGTAAATAACTTTTTTAATTTAAGCTCACAAAGAGGCTCAGTAATTAATTATAAGCCAACGCACATCTAAAAAAAATATTTAAATGTTTCAAATTATATTTATTTATGAATAATCGAAAATTAGATTATAAGACTTTTTAATAAATATAGATATATTGTTTGAGTTAACGTAAACATTCAAGGGTTTATTACATTTTTAGTAGCATATTAAAAGAAACCTTATAATTTATACTTTATATTATTCTCAAACATGATGATAAGTTATATATAAAAATGTTTTCTAATTTTTCTATTTATATTTTTGTGACATAAACGTTAATCGAGTAGTAATTCTAAACGAGTTATATAAGAAGCTAAAGATCGATTACAGTTAACGAGGTCATTATCGGAAATGTTAACATAATTATCATATATTAATTCATAAAGTTATTGCATGCTAACCGCGTTTTCGGATCAGATAAAAATTATTATTATCTGTAATTAATTGCATAACAGAATATGGCTGATAGACATAGTGTATTGAAAAATGACATAACGAAATCCAATATCGAGTTATTTAATTTTTATCTCAAATTATTTATACCGATGTTACCTAACTTCTATTATTTTGATTTACATTAATATATATATATATATATGGGTTAATTTCCATCCGACAATAACCCACTTTTTGCCTAATATTAATATATAATGTTGTCACTTATTAATATTTTATAAACATTATCTATATTAAACGGCTTTTATTTTTTCTAGCTACACTAGTGTTCGTAATAAACTCGTTTGTGTATAATCTTGCAATTTCCAAAAAAAATTAAAATCAGAAGTTATATAATTTCTAAAAATAGATTGCATCAGCTGCTTAGCATTACCATGGAGTCAACATAAAGTTCATTTACCCTACTTACGAAATAAAAAAGAATATATCGTCATACTTGACAGACCTGATTAGTCAGGAAGATGCGCCATCACATTAGTATACATAGGTATACACCGTATTACACTCGCAGTTTTAATCTTTCAATTAAGTTTTTGATAATTTTATAAATCTTCTAATTTTACAGAAATTGAGATTGAGTTAATAATTATTATCTAAGAGCCTAAAGTGTTTTAATTAGTGAAATAATCTTTACTTGACAAGTGCCATTGAGATAATTTAAGAATCAATAATAAAACGAATTTTATCAAGGCCTCTATATCAAATGTTTATGTTTCAAAAGATATTATATAATGGTAGCCTAAACATATTTGCTTCAACTAATTTCAACCTATAGCTTTTGTATTTAATGATCCTTAAATAATATCAGTCATTAGATTAATGATCATTCAAGAACATAAGTTTTCATCACAAAACTGTATTAAAATTTTATTTTTTAAATTCATGAATAATTAATCTATTAGACGGATGGTTATAATTTTTTATTCTGAAAATAAACAACAACTTAATGGCTTCCAACCCATCCTCAGATTCCAAAAGACCACAATACATGGACACTTAGGCAAACATTTGGCTTCGTGAAACATTCGTATAAGATATAAATCTAAATGTATGCATAAATAGGCTCCACACAATTTAATGATGAGTTGGGAAGATTATTGTCAATATTTAAAATGAATAAAAACTCGAAAGTATCTAAACGGCACTTGTAAGGTAACTCTTATATCACTAATTAGAATATTTATAAAATTATCAAAAATTTATTTGAAAAGATTACAAATGCGAATGTAATACGGTATATGTATAATAATTTAATTATGCATCTTCCTGACTAATCAGGTCTGTCAATATGACGATATAGTTGAGAAGAATTGATGAATGGAGAAAGGACAATAAAAGAAAATCTCTTAAAGAATTGTCGTTAGTCCGATTTACTCAAAATAATTCATTGTAGACTCCTTTTTTGTTTCGTAAGTAGGGTAAATAAACTTTATGTTGACTCCAGGGTAATGCGAAGCAGCTGATGCAATCTATTTTTAGAAATTAGATATCATCTGATTTTAATTCTTTTCTTGGAAATTGCCATAGGCACCTTATACGTAAACATTGAGTTTATCACGAACACTGGTGTAGCTAGAAAAAATAAGAGCCGTTTAATATAGATAATGTTTATAAAATATTAATAAGTGACAACATTAAAACATAGGCAAAAAGTGGGAATAAAAGCAGCAATAGTTTTATAACATAGGCAAAAAGTGGGTTATTTTCTGATGGAAATTGACCCGTATATATATATAAATTAACGTAAATCAAAATAATAGAAGTTAGGTAACATCGGTATAAATAATTTGAGATAGAAATTAAATAACTCGACATAGGATTTCGTTAAATGTCATTTTTCAATACACTATTTCTATCAGCCATATTCTGTTATGCAGTTATTTACAAATAATAATAATTTTTATCTGATCCGAAAACGTGGTTAGCATGCAATAACTTTATGAATTGATATAGGATATATATGTTATCATTACCGATAATGATCTCGTCAACTCGTTAACTGTAATCGATCTTTATTTTATATAATATAACTTAGTCATCATGTCTGAGAAAAATTTGAATAGCAAAGTTAATTTGAATATGTTACTAAAAATGTATTAAATACTGGAATGTTTACGTCAATCCAAACCATATATGTATATATTTGGGAAGATTTTTTTAGCTAACTTTCTATTATTCAAATAAATATATTTTGAAACATTTAAAAACAATGTTATCTAGATGTGCATTGACTTATTATTTTCTGTTTTGTGGTTAATTAATTAACCAAAACTAAATAAATTGATTGTAATTTTTGTGAATTAAAAAAATTATTTATATCTTTAAAGTTATTTTCCCATAGTTAATCCCGTTGTACAACACAATGACCAACCTGCTTAAAGAATCAATTGTTTTCTTATTGGAAGAGAAGTGGGCTTTTTCTTTGAAGATTTAATGACACTAGTAGTGAATGACGGGTACATCATGATATGCCAGTCATACTTTTAAGGAAAGTATCGCTTACTAAGAAGTGATTTAATTTGTTGCCAAACGTCAAATTTGTCGGTTAATTTGACAGCTTTAAACTCAATCAGTTTAATGCCATATATGCGATTAATAAAGCAAAAATATTTATAACTTAATGATTGCATTCAATTTACGATAATTAGTATATAATATAAGAGTAACCATATCTATATGCCAGCTAAATAATCTTGAGGTAACAAGCAGTATAATTACTATTTACTTTGTACATAAGGGCAATTAGTTGTTATTACGCTTTGCAGATCTAACAGGTCCTATTTTGTATTTTTAAACAATATTTCTATTATTGTACTAAAATGTATGCATACATGCTATACTTTTATTTAATTCTGTAGAGCTACAGTCAAACACCGATAATGCATTATACCTCCCAGGGAAAAGTACGCATTATCGATATTTCATAAATATAAATAAATGACTTTATATCCAATTGAATTTATTTACTATTGTAAATAGTCTGGTCATGATAACACAACATAGAGAAAAACAGACAGTAGATAACATATAATATTTCACTCCTTGCGCTGATTAAATGTATTGAATTTAACAACTAATGTGTGTTTATACCGATTTTATACGTATTATTGATTCAAAAACACTGTATATTATTTATTTAGGAAATCGAAAAGGTACGCATTATCGATACGATTTAACATACGAAATAGTTGGTTAATTAAAATTGTACGCATTTAGTGGTGTTAGTGTATATATTTGTTATAGGGATTAATATCTGCTCCGGAAATAATCATGTTATATAATTAACAATTTTTGTATATAATTGTCTTCTTTCAGAAAGTTAATAAAAAAAGTTATATAAAATATATGTATTATACAGCTTTACAAATTTAGTTTACTTTATACTGAACGAAAGGATAATTTCGGTTTACTTTTTACACTCAGCTTACTCTAAATGTACTCGAATTTAAACATATAAAATGATTTTTTTCTCTACTACTATAAAGTAGTAAAAAGCAGCCATACTAGAATTTTATTAGGAAGATAACCATGCAATATTTTTGTGCTATTATCAGAAATGATTCATCAGATGTACCTCTTGACATTCTCCTATATTCTTTGGTGCAACCAACCTATTGCGCAACTGAAACTACGTATTTTAGGGATTTATATTAGTATTTTAATTACAAATGTTTTAAACTATTTATAAGAAAGAAATTGTGACAACCAAACTTTACACTCCTAGTGATACAATTATCATCGTAAAGGTACACTTATTTAAAACATATTGCAGGTGTTTAACGAACATATGTTGAAGGTATAAGAAAAGTAGTTGAGACACTCTACCATACCATGAGATAAAAAATCAATAGACAACTTTTATACTCTTAATTTCCTGTATATAGTAATTAAATACCACGTCATATAAAACGCTGCACATCAAATTACTAGACCGAAATATTCTTCACTTTTAAGTCTTAACATTAAAGTCCTTATTCACGGTTACATATAGAGAGACGTACTCGACACATATATTCTTAGCATGAGACATATCCTTCATATCTATCTAGACCAATATTAAAGAAAAATGCCAACTGTAAGACGTTATATCACAATAAATATGTACAAAATAAAATGAAACTGCCAAACAATTATTCGGGAAAACATTTCACTTTAGGTATATGCAAATATAAGTCACAAGCGCACTAGCACTTAACTGTAGTATCTATCATAATATGACATAAATCAAATACAGAAACAAGATAAATTTAACAAGTAAATCATGGCTACATATAAAACAATATAGGGATATAAAACCGAAATAAAAGTATCTACTTTATATATTTTACACGATAAGTAACTGTAACAAGAGGTCTAGTTATGAAGACCAGGAAATGATGTTACATTTGTCGGTGGCAACACAAAACATACATACACTAATTTCTAGTTCATTTAAACTAAACATAAACAGTGTAGTACTCACTAAATTATTTGGAAATATATATAAGTCATAGCAAAAACCATATAAATATTCGTTTTAGTGATAAAATTTGATTAATAAAATAATAATTCAAAATATTGTTTCCAAATTTATATGATAAACACATTTCTCTGAAAACTTAGTCAAGTGCAAAATTTGAAGTATACGTTATAAAATGCAATAATGTAAAATACAGAAACTATGAAGTATTCTATCACTTAGATAAAACACTATAAACCCTTATTACAATACAATATTATACAATTAATCTATACGTAATGACGAAAATGCAATATATACAAAAAGATGAGGGTAGTCAAGAGATGCTGCCGTCTTACTAAATTACTTTAGCAGTATAAAATGGCGGTGAATTCGCAGACAACTTTTCATTAATCTGTAAATTGCAATGATCCTTGAGAAGTATCTCAACTATGCGGACAATGTTGACGGCGTCATCGAGGCCACTGTGGGTGCGTCCCTCGAACTGAAGACCAACACAATGGAGCATACGCTTCAGGTTGAGATAGTGGGACACTCTCGTTGACAAAGCATAAAATTCAGGGAAGATCAATCGAAGGTTAATCCACTGAAGGGCCCATTCGGGAACCGGTAATCCGCTAATCGCACACTGGAGCCGCATGAACTTGGCCATGTCCGCATCGCAGTCAGTTACAACGGCAAAGGAGTGCTCATACAAGCGATGTTTCACCATCCAATCCTCCATCTGACTCAGAACCTCCGGAAAACAGTAAGCCGTGTCAATTGTCGCTTGCTTAATATTGGTGAGGGAGCTACAAAAGTGTGAGAGCTTGGGATTTATCTGCGGCTGACAGTAGGCATGGAACGTGTCAATTGTACGCATAAGTACAGCATCATAAAGAATGACAGGAAATTCAATAATTTCGTGCTGATAATCCGGCGGATTGGACTCCTCACAGGTTGCCTCGAAGTCAACAATCAGGAGAAAGGAGTACATGGACGCTGGCTTTGGCTCTCCAGTTCTCAGCAATGCATCATTGTAGGCATTAAGCCTGACCCGCGTGCGCAGGACTGGCAGGATTCCACGACAGTCCAAATTATTTTTCGTCAGAGTCGACTTGAGAACGGCCTCAGGAAGAGTCCTTATCTTCTTCTTTAGAATAAGCCACTCTTTATCGAGAGTCGCTACTTTGCTTTCGGACTTTGTTGACGGTGCAAGCGTCTTTTCAGCCATTGTCTCCGTTCTGAAAAGAGGCGAGTTTAACAAATGTTATTTATTACATAAGGGGCCATTAAAGTTAACAAGTTATTACGAAGCATAGACACTAAATTCATGAATTCGAACAATAATTCAGCTAAATATAAATTACCGGGAGACGTGTTTATAAGTACATATTATGAAACTATCGACTATAGTCTTCATTATTTTAGAATAATCCGTTAGGCTTGTCCGCCAACTTAACTAAAGTTAGATATTGATTTATGTTCCAGTGCTCCTGTTAAGCTCAGATCCAGGAAATCTAGATCTATAATCTAAATGTAATCACTTTTATCGGCGATTTTGTGATACGTTTAAACACATAAAAGTTTGATATTTGTTGTTTTCAAGACTTTTCAAGAGAGCTGCCCGCATATTCACCTACATGTGAAATATTGAACGAAATTTAGAAGCTCACTTAAGTTACTTCCCAATATCTGATAAACATCAACTTTCTGACCTATGTAAGCGGACAGCGATTGAATGTCTGTTCAGTCCGAATCTGTAAATAGACAAAAAATTGCATCACATGCACGTGTACTCATAAATTTAGATTATTATGATTAACTATTCTATTCCACCAATTGTACAGTTTACCAACGCGAATGCTTACAGTCATCCAGTGTAGTTATCTGAATAATATCATCTGGATAAAGTAGGTTGAATAGCACTTTTAAAAGTCAACTCTAAAAATAGATGTTTGTTTATAGTGCATTTCTATAAATTTATTAATTTCATTAGATGGATATTTTTTTAATATTTGACTTTTAAAATAAGACAATTAATATGCTGTGAAGAAATAAACAAACCATAGCACTTAAATATAATATATAAAACTGCGTATAATGTGTACACAGATTAAATATGCAATTGACTATTAAAAATGTTACATATTAAATTCTTTTTAACTGTCGAATTACATCATTAAATCTTGAATTTTTCAATCAGACATATAAATTCAATACCTATAATCAAAACATTGTTCTTTTTGTTTTACAAAGTAATTGTTCTGCGAATAAAAAATTTAACCTTTATCATAATAAATTTATCGTATATTATAAAGCATTTATAAATATAAAACAGAAAAACAAATATCAGATCAAAAACATAGTTAACATAATTGATAGCATGGGCGAATTGAATAGTTTACATGGCTGTGTAATATATATATACAATGATGCTAAGATATGTTGATCAAAAAATAAAAAAGTGTACTTTCAAAGGGATTCTTTTTATAGGTTCAATTTAAATGTTAAATTCACAAAATAATTCAATATAACAATGTATAGTTACTCGAAATATACACAACCATGCATCCACAAATGTAATCAAATAAAGTAACCAAATATATATCAAACAAATGTCAGTATTGTCAAAGTAATAGCAACAAACCTATGTTGTGATTAATATGAATAAAAAGAAATTGTGCAGTATAGACCAGACTCACAAATTAATAGAACTACGAAACATATGAATAGGTGACTAATCTGTTTTCGGAAAATAAATTTATCATCCAAAATAAGGAAATGTGTTTAAGTATAAAATTGAATAAGTGGGCATCTACATATATTAAGAAAGGGTAGAAGTGACCACCTTAGTTGTATATTATGTAATCACAGCTTGAAATGTGGAAAAAAATAAAATGACAAATATTTATGTACAAACACCGAAATATGCGCACAAGCAAGTGAGCACAATTCAGTACTAGACAGTTCTTCTTTGCAGACAACTAATTGGGTCTATTTTTCAGAGGAATGGTCCTCTTGCGTGCTACCATCTGCGGCAACAGTGTGATGCCACAATGGTGATGTCTCCGATGACGACTTATCCCCACGACCTCCACAGAAACCGGCAGAAAATCCGCTTTCGGCTTCTTGTCGAGTTACGGATACGGAATAATTGTGTTGGGGAGAATTGTGGTCCAGTTTTTCATTGACACGAAGGTCACAACAGTCCTTTAAAAGGGTCTCGGCTATCCGCAAGATATTTCGAGCATCGTCAAGACCACTGTGTTGTTGACCTTCAAACTGCAATCCAAGACAATTAAGCATCTCCTGCAAGTTGAGTTTTTGATCCATCGATACTTGGTAGAAGTTTCTAAAGGCCCGGTGAAGATTAATCCATTGACGGGCCCATTCTGGCACCGCGATTCCACTGATCTCGCATTGCAGTCGCATAAACTTGGCCATATCCGCATTGCAGTCGCTAACAACGGCAAAGGAATGCTCATAAAGGCGATGTTTGGTCATCCAATCCTCCATTTGTCGAAGCACCTCGGGGAATAACTGAGCCGTGTCAACGGTTTCCTGGTTTATGTTCGTCAGAGAACCACAGAACTCGGACAGTGTTTTGTTGATCTGGGGTTGGCAGTAGGCATGAAATGTGTCAACTGTACGCATGAGTACAACATCATAAAGAACTACCGGAAATTCAATGATTTCGTGCTGGTAGTCTGGTGGATTAGGCTCTTCACACGTCGCCTCAAAATCAATTATAAGAAAGTAGGAGTAAATCGATTTAGGATGCTCAATTGGCTGGCCTGAATTCTCAAGTGCCATGTGCTTTTGTGTATAAAGTTTAAGACGTTTTCGTAAAATGTCGACGGTACCACGGGTATCTAAGTTGCTGTATTTTAAAATAGCAACTAGCCTATCCTCCGACATGTTGTTAATTTTGTTATTTTTATCAGCAACTTTTTTGTTAAAGGCGCGGTCAGTTTTAGCAAAATTAGTGCAAAGGCTTTGGGTTTTTGCATTATCATTTGTTACATCACCAGGCAGTTTACAGTATTCAGCCATTGATTAAGCAGATAATCTGGAGATAAATATACAAAAAAAGTACATTAACAGATAAGAATACTTTATATACATACATACAATAAAACCGCATATAAAGCTACTTTGTGTACACTAAAGTGCTCCAATTTTACAAATGCCCTCAATATCAGCTAGAAGTATAATGGACAAACACATTAAGAGCCAAAACGTTTCACAGGGATGAACAGTGCTCCATGTGTCGTAGAATGAAGAAAAATCACAACTATTACTGCTAGAATTAATGCAATACACAATGAATTAGTGTAACCAAGCTGCCTGCTTTCTGATTGGCTGAACGGAGTCAAGGGTTGAACCATCATGATTTTCGAACATATATTCTACAGAAGCGCTTATTCACAGACATACTATCATTTGCAGTCAAAAAGGAAATATCCCATTCGGAGTTTGGTCGTATCTTTGGCATTTCTCTGCATCATTTTCATAAAGATATAAATCGGCGTAGACAGCGGTGTACAATGATCAATAACAAGTGTACTTCATATATTTATTCAAGTAAAATATAAACGAAAGCAATTAAAAGCGTTATATAATTGGCTCAAGAATCTTATGGAGATCTGAAAATGAAATTATTTCTCGCTTCATTATTTCTGTTACCAAAGAACGTATTCATTAGTATAACTTAGCATATATGCCAACTCAGACATCTGCCATAAAACATGTTTTGCTCATTTATATAATCATACCTGGAAACTAGGCTATATGTCAACATCTATGATATATAACGTGTATCTACATTATCATTAAATATACTTCTCCACGTGGAAAAATGTTTCAGTCATCTCTAAAAAGTTTTAAAATATCATTAAGACTAGTTAATGCCATATCTGAATTATCTATAGTAAACAAGCATAGATAATAATGGAACAAGCCATACAGAACTTTAGCCATAATAGTACGGGAGCTACTTCTGAAACAAAATGTTTGTGCTCAATGAATTGCTACTAACCTATGATTGAAAAAAATGTAATTCTTGTCTTGCACAACCAGTCACAAAATGAGATATTAACATTTTACTATTTTTCAATATTAAAGCTATAAAAAGCTTAAACCATAGTAGTTAGGTACAAATTAAAAGAAATATATTATTATAGTGATTACGAAACCAAATCAAATATAAGCAGATGGTAAACTCTTAAAGAGGAGCATGGAACTATGAGTTTATTAAATTGATTCAACAAGTGTGCTGAGAATATATGCAAAGGTTGTAGGGAATAAATGTGTCGGTAAACTTGGTGATATTCAAGCTACTAATAATACTAGAGAAATGGAATAAAATGTGATGGAAGGAGGAATTATGCTCAGTGAGCAAGATGGCACATCTAATTGATGAAAATACTGTGAACAAATATACAATGACGAGTAAAAAGAAAAGGGTAATGTAAATATTGTGGACCAAGTAGTCAACATTTTTAGTCTGTTCTGTTTACTATTTTTTATTATTATTTTGCTATACTCGATGTACCCGCACTTTTTCGATTCCCATTTTTCTACTAATAAACACTTATTATTATTATTTTAACAAAGAAGCAAGGCTACAGGATGGTCTAAAAGTTTCTGACCAACCATAATGTTTGAAAAGGGCAAAAACAAAACAAATGATATCCATTAAACAAACAACATGAATTAAGAGGCATTAGTATTTTGTGGCACCCCAATTGTTCTCAGCACACTCTTTAATGTGTGTTGGAAAACTCTTAATCAGATTCTTAGGCCTCTATAACAAAATTAATGTTGAATTACAAAAAGTATTTTATGAAAATAGTACTCGATAGCAACTTTTCTGAGGGGTCGCCTTTTTAGGCAACCAGTCTCCAGTTTCGGTTCGCTGTCGAGCTTCAACTTTAATTGAATAAAAGAAATTAAATTTTAATGAAGCAACGATTTTATTCTAACACACATGACTTTTGCCTCATTCAAGCACAGCCAGAATACAAATGCAATTTAGCACAAATCGTTGATTCTGTTCATCGATGTAAAAAATAACTAAATTTATCAATAACAAAACGTAATTGTTTGCAGCTCTTACTGATTGAAGAAGAAGTTCAACAAGTTGTTCTCGCCCTCGTAGTCATAATGACAATTTAAATGAATTAACTAACTATAATACGTAATTCAGGAGTGATATGAAGTGTATAATTATAATACAATTATGCATAATTTCATGATATAGTATTTATCTATGCTCCCAATGGAAACAATAGCCCACTTGCAATCTATATATTTCATGAAAATTACGTACCTATATACAGATATTCACTGAGAAATGAGTGAATGGAAATTATACACGAAAATATATCAATGATCTGCTTATACAATTGATTCAGCGAAATAATAACGCACTAAACAAATAAAACATTTATTGTATATCTATATTTAGCACGGATATGTAATATATAAATATATTCACTTTCATATGTTATATGATGCACTGCTGTAATAAATTTGTCTCAAACAGTATCAATGATTTAACTTGAGGATTGGGATCTATATATTTCAAGATTATTTATTAGCCATAAATGTAACATGGTAGATTATTGTACATTTAAATAATGAGATTAAAAAAAGACTTAAAGGACTAAAAATATCTATTTTGGGTAAATAAGAATACTATAGATAGTGATGTGAACAGCAATAATATATTAATTACTATATATACTAAAGAAGAATGGCATTAATGTACTGAAAAAAATAAGCAAAATTCGTTTTGAATGTGACATATCACTGGCAATTTAAACTAATTACTCAATATTTTAAAATAATAATAAAAAAAAGGATTAAATAAAATATTAAACTTTCAGAATATTTTAAAGTTTTATATTGACACTGAAAATAATTTGTATAGCAACTAAAATACCGATTATTTTTATTTGTATAGCCTGGTCCAATGGTCAGAATAGATTTATTTGCTTATTGGTGACATCACTTTTTGTCACCTTATCTTTTTTCTTTGAGGTTTGCCTGATACATCTTTTGGTAATTGTTTCTTACTGAAATTTAAAGTTTTTTGTGATGTTGATATTCAAAAAAAGATCTGCATTTATTATGGCATTCTTCAAAATATATATTTAAAAAAATGGTATATAATTATATAAATATTAACAGAATTTTTTTGTTGTGAATATTACACAAAAATATTTAAAATAATCCAATGTGGACCCAAGATAGGTATGTGTTACATTATACATATTATCAAATGAGCTGATTTTTGTTGAGGCAGGAAATACACATTAGCAAATTATTGGAATGATTGTACTTTACTTTGAAACAACTGCATACTGTAAAAAGAGAAAATGAAAGATGTTTCATTGTCTTGCAGGAATTGTTGGCAGGAATTCTTGTGATATTAATACTGACATTATTTACTGTCAAGTATGCACAGCATGGATTTACTAGCTTTGATTGGATTGTTGATTGATACACTGTTTGTGTCATTTAACTAGGTTTTCTGTTTATTTATACTACATATAAAAAGCAGATTATAACTTTAATGGTTACTGGAGAGAAATTAAAGATTAAATAAAATACTATTTATAAGTATTACTGAAGACTGAAGACTTTAAGTACTTAAAAATAATAAAATACCCATTTTATTAGAGTTTAATTCTATTTTTGCCAGCCAGTTCAGTAACTGTATTATATTGTGTTGTCAAATCTAAAACCATTTAAATATTAAAGTTATATTATTTAGTTCAAGCCTTTATTTAACTAAACTTTATAACAAAAAAGTGTAAATTGCAAGTTTGAGCTAGTGTAAAAATATTTTTAATTTTTTTAAATAATATAAAACACATTATATATATACTATAACATTTTAAGTGGTTAATATAACATAAGCTGAGCCTACAAGCTATAAAATTGATTTAGTTTGGACTTGACTTATAGTGTGATTCATAATAATAACAGATATATTATTATATAGTGCTGCAGATTGCAAACATTGTCAGTATTGCTTTAATATAAACATGTAATACAAAGTATACATAAGTACATTTATGTACATATATATACTTTAGACACATTATATATATATGTCTAGCATGGCCACCAGAAAATCTTTAGGATGGAGAAAAAATATAATTTTAGGGGTGCCAAAATGGAAAAAATTAATGAATATTGCATGAAATTGTCATTTGATGTAATATGACTTTCATTTTCAAAGCCTAGATGCAATTTTTTAAATAAAACTATTGGGTGGGCAAGAGCCCCCTCCTCCCCTGCAACCCCAATTCTGGCACCCATGTGTTGATTACTAGAGATAATGCAAAAAAGTTTTACATGAAAAGGTAAGTTTTTAATTGTTTTTTAAATTATGTAAAGTTTAAGGTGTTTCTTAGAGATCATCAAAGGCTGTTTCAGAGATGCTGGGATGCAATCAAGAATACATAATCCCCAATCCTACATGTCCTGGCTGTTTTGTATAGAAGCCTGATGGCAGATTACTGTCTAGTAGTGCAAGTGTTAATAGTGATAAATTCTTGAAGGTATGATGTGGCAGATTTGTGAATGGCATGGTGGGTGAACATCAATGCTTGAAATTTAATTTGTTTGGCAATGGAAAGCCAGTGAAGTTTCTCCAGAAGAGAAGTAGATAAGATTTGCCATGGGGAATTTGTAGCAAGCATAGCTGCAGTATTTTGCATATATGCTGTAATTTTGATATAGAGTACTGTGGAAGGTTAATGAATATGGAGTTGCAGAAGTCTAACAGTGATAATACTATAAATATAATGAGATGTTTTAAATAGTTGTTTGGTAGGAATCACAAAACACTGCATATTTGTTTCAGTTAAAAGAAACATGATCTGTATCCTTCAGATAGAAATGCTTTAAAAGTTAGGGAATTATCAAATAAAATACAGCAGCTTTTGTGGGGATGATGTGGATGCCATTGAAGAGAAGAGATATTGGCAAATCCAGGAGTGGGCTGGTTGAGTGAATGAGAAAGTTTGTTCTAAATGAGTTTAGTTTTAATTTGTTGGCTGTCATCCAATTGTAAATTGCTGCCAAACCCTTTTAATGTTATTGATTTTATAAACTGAGTTATCTATTCCAAGCCAGATTTTGGTAAGCATGACTATAGTATAAGTATAGGATTTAAGCATATACTATACTTACAGTCTAAAGTATAAGGCATGTGTAGTATACTGTATTAGTATATAATTTTGAAATTGTAGTGCTTAAGAATTGATAAAAAATATATTCCATATCATATATATAAAAGGTATCAATTTATGCTGAGGGATAAATTAGAAGACTGAGCTTTATCTCTAACATTTTTTGACACATTATATTATTTTTTAAATTAATCCTGTTTTTATTTATTATATTACTAATGCCAAGGGTGAAATCTAGGGTAGAGGGTACAGGGTTAGGGGATCACGAGCCTGTCTGAACCTGGGGATTTATGTCTATTAATAAATATTCATAGAAATATTTTAGTATTTTTATATAAATATATAGTGGAACAAATATCTTGATTTTTATATATTATTACTCATATAATGATACATATTTTTAGCAAAAAATAAATATTGATATAGTTTTATTTTAGTCAAACATGGAATACTAAGAGATTTTGAAAGCAGCAAGACACCCCCCTAAATGTTTTAATTATATTTATATACCTATCACATATAGACAATATCTACTTTTTTCATGTCTGGTGTCTTATTAAGTATATTGGCCATTTGGTTGTGTCTTTTCAAACATTAGCTGTGAAGCAGAGATTATTCATAGCAATGTGAAAAGTCAAGAATTATTTGAGAGTAAACATGAAAGTAGAGAGATTGTCTGGGCTTATACTCTTAACTGTTCATTTTGACAAGTTTATATGACAGTTGATCCAGCCAGGGTTTGGTAGCAATTTATGTAAAAGCTACCTTGATGGCTCTTCTGTCAAAGAATTTTATCTGATGACTATATCTAGTCATTCAAGATCATAGACATAATGCCATATGTCCTTAAAATAACTCTTACAAACTTACTTATTACTATTCAACTAATATTATATATACTCCTTAGCATTGGCATTATCAGTATTTTTAGAAAGTATAATCTGTATGAGATAGATAAAAAGCAATATCATAAATGAAATCTCCATTGAATTTAAGGCATAAGGTGTGTCTATAGTAGAAGTCTAAGTAAAAATATCATCTTCATGTATTTATTTTTAAATGTTTTTAAAAAAGAGTCAGATATCTTTGTAAGTAATTGATATAAAATGTAACCATACTATACTTTACTTAAAGTTATACTTTAACTTTTAGTGCCCTTGATAAACTCGACCCACCTGTCTACTGAAAGCTAGATCCATACATGAATATAATATACTATATATTCATCTTCAATTGAAAGTATAATACTATAATATATAAAATGTCTTGACATAATAATAATTGTAATATACATAATATATATATATATATACATAATAGTAAAGGTAATCTTGAAGATTCCCACATTAAACTATTTTTCATGCTTTTTATTTTAATAAACCGCGATTTAATAAAATATTCATTATTTTAATTATTTTTAACACTTTAATATATACATATATACATATATGTTATATACCTATATTTACAATTAAAAGTTGGCGGCTGCTTTCAGCTGTGACCACACTATGATTATCAAGAATCTCTACAATTATTAGACATATTATTATTTGTATTTAAAAATAATGCTGTCTAATAATTGATGAGATTTTTGATAATTGTGGTGGTTGCAGCCGCAAGCAGCCACCAGCTTTTAATAATATAATAGGTATATAATATATATGTATATATTAAATACATTAAAAATAATTAAAATAAATGAATATTATATTAAATTGCAGTTTATTAAAATAAAAAGTGTGAAAAATAATTTAATGAGGGAATCTTTAAGATTACCGATACAATATACTGTATCCAACGGTACAAACTGTTTGCAAACAGTTCATACCATTGGATATAGCATATTGTATAAAGAATATAAATCAATTATGACAACCATCATGATTAGATTCTATATAATTCTAAAAAATATAACAATTATTAATCTTTTTAATAATTTAATTGATTGGAAAATTGAATTTACAAGGTCCAATATTATGAATAATTTATAATTAGACATAACAAAGTTCTATTTGCCAACAGTACAAACCGTTGGATCCAGTAAAATGCTGTAACCAATGGTACAAAAAACCATTGGATCCAACAGTTAGTAACATTGGCAAATAGAACTTTGTTATGTCTAATTGTAAATTATTTGTAATATTGGACCTATTAAATTCAGTCTTTTGATCAACTAAGTTATTAAAATGATTAATAATTGTTATATTTATAAAAATTATGTATTTAAAATCTAATCATGTCATGATGTTTGTCATAATTGATTTATATGCTTTATGTAATATGCTGTATCCAACAGTTTGTACCATTGGATACAGCTTATTGTATCCTACAATGGTTCGAACCATTCGCAAACAGTGCAAATGCAGACCTGGTTACCCCAAAACTTACAAAATCGTACAAAATGCTTAAAAAAATTGTGCAATAGCCAAAAAAATCGTACAATGTATTATTGTATTGCAAGTATTAATAACATACATACATGACATGTAAAGTTCTTTTAAAAATGAAGAAATAATGTTCTACAGTTATTTTCTTACTATATGGGTATTTATATTTATCAATGTTTTAAGTGTGACCATAAATAAATGTTTCAAAGATAAGAAAAACAGGAATGAAAAGATTACAATAACAGTGGAAACTTTTTAGTCACAAA
>JAYRBW010095626.1:0-20497 GCA_036023295.1 Invenusta paracnida | reverse complement strand
AATTGACAATCAATTTGACTGCAGAAAAAACATTCAACAGTAGATGCACTAAGAGCAGTAACAGACCATATATATAATGAATTAGATAAAAAAATGGAAGTACTAACCATATTCATTGATTTAAAAAAGGCTTTTGATACAATAAATCATGAATCTCTATTACATAAATTAAATAACAGGAATCAGAAGACCATTTTAAATACTATTTTTACAATAATAAATGACATATAATCAACTGCTCAAACTGTCAATGTAGGACTTCCACAAGGCGGTAGATTATCCTCTTCTCTAGTCAATATATGTTAATGATATAAACCAATTCAGTAACAATATTAGTGGCAATATAAATTTATTTGCTGATGATACAGCACTAACAATAAATGCACCTCATACCAAAAAACTATACACAGTTGCAAATGAAAAATTACAAAAAATATGTACATGGTTCAAAATGAACAAATTAACTCTAAATCCTACCAACTGTAAATTCATCCATTTCAAACCAAAGAATGAAAGTAAAAATTATAGCTTAAGAATAAATGATAAAAAAAATAACAAAAACATTTAGATATCTATGTTGCATTCTTGATGAAAAATTTAATTGGACTGCACATACTGACTATGTAAAGAACAAAATTATAAAGGAGATCTCTTTACTATATACAATAAGAAATAAGAAATAAACTTATGAAATACAATGCCTTTATAAAATCACATATTAATTATGCTGCAGCAATATATGGCAAAACAAATAAAAATAATCTCCTAAAATTAATTAAGAAAAACACTGAATATCCTATTTAATAAAAAAGATTGCACAAGTGTCTTCATGGAAAACAAAATCATAGCAGTACACAAACTAATTAAATTAGAACAAATGAAAAATATATTCAAATATACACTACCAAATCTCACCAAAAGTATATATATTATTATTAAATTTAACAACAGACCTGTAACTAGCAATATCAATAAATACAACCTCCAGCTATATAGATTTAATAAAGTTATAGGCAAAAACCATTTATTCAACTCAGCTGTAGAATGGAATAAAATTAGGACAGATATTAATGATTATAAATTCATAAATTCACTAATGTTTATACAAATGTTTTACTAGAAGAATTATAATTAAATGAATATTCCAAACACTCCATAAGTAAACACATTAACCATACATAAATCAACACTGCCAATTGGTTACAAGTAGTACAAATAAATAGGTCATCTCCTCCTTTGTACTACCTTACCACAAATACTATTAGTATTACATAAAAATAATAAATTCCCTCTATTCATAGAGATTAAATAGATCCAAATGTGTACATGTATTTAATTGTTACAATATATTGCAAATAAGTATTGATTATTATTATAACTATTAATTCAAATATTGTACTACTCTCCATCATTATTATAATTGATTGAAATTATCATTATTAATTCAACTATTGTACTACTCTCTATCATTGTGACTAATATGACTCTATGAATGTGTTAGCAATATTATACACACATTGTATATGTATTTTATATGTGTTGTGGTAAAAATAAAATAATAATAATTATTACTGTTGGGTTGTATGATAAGTATAAAGCTTAGCAATAATGCATGGTCTTGTTATAAAAAAGAGCATTAGCACTGAGCCTGGTGGGTTGTATGATACAGATAAGTAAAGATTTGCAATAATTTATGGTCTTGTTATAAAAAAGAGCATTAGCACTGAGCCTGGTGGGTTGTATGATAAGTATAAAGCTTAGCAATAATTTATGGTCTTGTTAAATAAAAAATAGCATTAGCACTGAGCCTGGTGGGTTGTATGATAGTAAAAATAAACCAAAGCACTTTTCATATCTAGAATATTACAATATTTGAGCAATAATAAAAAAACAGAAGGTTTAGTGGTACAACTTTCATTTATAATCATTTTTAACTGTTAGGTATCTAATATATTAATAAAAGGTTGTATCTATAACCGATATGTCAATGTGAAGCCAAAAAGGAATAAGTATTTATAAAAATTTACAGATTTTTGAATAATTGTTACTAAAATTATACTCAATAACTAATTTCACAATAAAATATTATTTGAGAACAATATTGCCAATTTAAGCTAAACTTAATCTGTCAAAAAAATGAAACTATCTCACTGTGACAAGCATTTATTAATAAATATGAAAATATCTATTTTTGGAACTGTTGTGATTTTGAAGTTAAATATCTCATTACTAAATAAATGCACAACCATAGCTTAACACTTTAAAGTTACAAATAGATACATTGAATGTATTTAAATATCAGAAACCACTGCTACTAACGTAATACATAGTATAATTACCTTTTTATGTTATTATTTTGGTGTTTCCGAGAGTAAGCCTACCACTCAAACTCTCGTTGGCGCTTCGTTTCACTTCCCGATAACTTAAAGTATTCCCTGAGATAATAGTATGTTTACTGTAATGTAAATTGTATTATTTTCTAGTGTGTTTATACAATTAATTATGTGTATTGTAATTTTATTCATTAGTCTAATTACAAAAAATTAAGTGTAAACCATACAGTAATGATATACAAAGACTTCACCCTTATATCGATCTTTATCAAGTTTAATAATATAAATACTAATCCGGTGCTTGAAAGCATTCAATGTATTTGACATCAAAAATCATCGAATCTTTATAAAATAATGCATGTAATATTTTATCAGTATAAATTCATGTATTGATATTTTTTGGCTTACTGGGCTCATTAGAAATTGTCTGAAGTAACAGGTGGCTAAATAATACATATTTAATGCTATAAATTCCGTGTATGTTTCATGAAATCTTCCATGAATACAATGATTCTCTATTATTGATAATTTACATTGTGATGAATGCGAAAGCGTGAAGTTTGTGTATTTTCACTCTGTGGTACAAACAACACATATAAATTATACCAATTGAATACAACAATCGTTATTGCAGTAAAACTACTTTATATGGCGTAGATTTGAAATTGAAATATATGTCTCTCTTTTATTTTACACATTTAAGTATGACTTTTATTTATACTGCAGTCAGTCAGATTGTTTTGTTTATCTGAGTGTACCTATAGCAACTGGGGCCAAACATTCGAGTTCCGTTTACATTTGTTGAAAATATGTTGGTTTAATTAAATAATATATAGATATATTTACTAATATTTCTTAGTTAACAGGAATAACTTTTTGATTACAAAAGTAAAACAGAATAAATCAACTGAACAATTGGTATTAATAATTGTTATCAAAACTCAAATATTTGACATCAGTTGCTAAGTTGCAGGCAGACAAAGAAAACGAATCTAATTGACAGAATTACCCAAAAATTGTACACGACTAATTATATATATATGAAACAAATTGTTCGACTTTTTATATAAGAGAGATTATGTACTTACAACTTTTCTTTATATATGGCTTTTTATGTATGTTTTGTTTAAATAAAACAATAAAACATTTATACTGATTCACTCAGAATCAAGCAAAAACGTTCTTAATTTTTGAATTAAATTTTAAAATAGGCGTTTACTGAGGTTCTGCCCATTTCTAACGTTTTATTTTCACCATTCTCAGTTCCAGAGTTGCTCAGGCTAAAGAAGTTCCTAATAACCACCGATGGTAGAACATCTGCTGTCCAATTCTACTGGACTGACGCCACGATAATTGCTGTCCCTTCCCCTTCTCGTCCAAATCCCCCTTCTTTAGATATTCATTATTATCGCCGCAAAGCCAATGTCATCACTATCTGAAATATACATATATATGCCAAGCAAAGAGTATATCAAGTTCCCAAAACAAGATTGCAAGCCAGCACCATTTCAGAGTAGCTATCAGTAAATACAACACCAATTCTCTTTATATATATATACCTCCAATAATTCACAGTTTCAAATTTGAAACTAAAAGCTTATTTTGATTTAGAATTATACAGTGTGCATTATATTCATAGCATCAGTGAAAGCGTATAGAGTTTTATTTACATCTTACTTACCTTTCTTATTTATGGGGCAGTAACAATTTATTCTGTTTCAATGAAAGATCGAACGACTGTTAGCTTGATCAATAATTATTGTTGCACATCTTCTTAGACTCTATTTCATCATTTTTTTCTAAATTAAAGTAAAAATCAATTGTCATGGACTATTCAAGAATTTTCTACGTTCCATGGATCGATCGGCTTGCGCATCAACATTTCATGTTATTTTATGTATTTCATTACATTTCTTCAACATCCTTCACTGATATCAACTTCAATTGAATGATTTTATGTCCCATTTTTTTGTTCGTCAAATCAGGTATAAGGCAATTTTATGAACTCAAACTGTCAAGACTACTTTCACAAATAATAAGCCATAAACAGGTTTATAGTTTTAATTTTGATTATTATTGTTTGAGCTATTTATTAGTCAATGTAACTTCTTCAGGGGATTCATTTGTCGTGATGTTTTCAGGATGTTTGTGCATAGTAGCCCTCACTCTTACAACCAACCAATGCTAAGTTAAAGACTTATGTGTTTGTATAAGTTTGTATTCACCTAATATTCCTTTTGTGTGACCCATATTACTGTAGATTTGGTAATTGGTAGTGTAATTTATAGATTACACAAACATTTGTTTCATTTTTTGTGTGTCAATTTTAATTTTGCCACTGTACAGATATCCAGGTTTATTCATATACTACCATTAAGATACCCAATAAAAGAGTGCGCGGTGCATATGCTTACTAAGATACTAGTGTGCTTGACGAATAGTACCTGGTGTACATGTATTCTTTCATAATTTTGGGTCATAATTGAAATTTTGCTACCTACTTCAATTGAACTTACATTACTAATCTTTTAAAAGACTTAGTAGTCATTTCATTAATTTTGTGACTTGGTAATTTTGTATTATAAATTACAATTTTTTATCCTATTATTAATGCTGATATAACACAGTGAGTCAGTATTTACGTTCTTCAAATTTAAGTATTTATCTTCCTGCTATTATAATTTGATCAATTCTGAATGTGTATAATTTTAATTTTTCTTTCCACTTTATTTAATTTTTCTCTGCATATTTTGTAACTTCTCAATGAGTCCTTCCATCTGCTGATTCCTTTCATGCACGTGTGTAAATATTATAATTTATCATTGCTTACTACTAATATAGTAGTCTATGTATTTT
This sequence comes from Invenusta paracnida, assembly GCA_036023295.1. Lineage (NCBI taxonomy): Eukaryota > Metazoa > Platyhelminthes > Proseriata > Coelogynoporidae > Invenusta > Invenusta paracnida. The sequence goes on along the minus strand of JAYRBW010095626.1, from coordinate 15,308 downwards.
AATAATGAAAATGTAGGAAAATTTGGAATTTTGTTTTATGTATGGTATCGTGCAAAATTGAACCTGTTTTACACGTCTTTTTATTCCTCAGTTTATTGTATACCTACCCCACTTTTTCAAATATGTAAATGTAAAAAAACATATATATAGTGAAAAGAAATCAAGCAACCGATCCAAATGTTGTTTAGTTTGCCGGGGCGTTTTCAACTGTGCCCAAAAGTGCTTTCAAAGTCAGCACGTAATGTGGAAATAACGTGATTCATGTCACATTATCAACCATAACTTGCTAAACCACCGTTCTCACTATATTGTTTTCCATTGAATTCAATTTTCTATAAAATATTATTAACTGTATTACTGTTGCATCTCTATATATTTGTACAAGCATACCGAACCCCACATTTGCCTGTTAATAACACACAACTCACATACCCATTTTTTCTCTATTCACATCCCTCTAGCTTCAATGCCTTGTAATTCATTCTTTGTAGCTTTTTTCTCCATTCGCTAAATGTAAAAGAAACACTCACATTCGCATTATATTTTTACCGTATACGTTTTATTACTAATTTCGTGAATATTACTAACAAGAACAAGAACAAAAACCTTCCCAAAATTGTGTCGACGAAAAGCATTTATAATCATAAACCAGAACTTATGTTCTTACTCTCCAATTCTACATTAGGCATTATGCATCATGTGTTTAACCATCTAGGAACACGGTTTATACAGTCCCACATTTCTTCACGACTCGTCTCCTTTTCTTACTTCCTAACACTGGCCTTTGATGATTATTTTATGGACGGTAACTACCTCCTCCCTCTGACGAAATCCATGTGGTGCAGTCGAGAGAATCTTTCTACCTGCACTTTGCTCTAACCATTTTTTGTACAGCTGTTTGAATTCTGATCTATATACATACGTACCAATACGTACATTAGGGACATTGTATGCCCCAGTCGTCATGCAGTTACGCAAAACACAATGAGTAGCCAATAACTTTTGTGCGATGTAATTTTCTGGCAAAATCTTTTTCATCAAAGGGCCTCAATGCATCGGCGAAGCTATTCAAAGAGGAATTAGTTTCAATTATTTCAAACTGGTTTTTACTTCTACTACAGGTGTATAATCTATATAATTTAACACTTTGACTAGGAGATATTTACGGTGATAATAATAACACCCCTCACCCCCTACCATCCACTCAACTCCACAGTTGTTCTACAAAGCTGTCTCAAGAGCAACGCTACGCGGGGAATGAAATTCATCCAACTCTACCTATGAAAGTATAATAGTCCTTCCCTTTTTGTATCAAATGCGATGCCAATCGCTCGCGAATTGTGTCTGCAATTTTTTCTACCGTCGCCTCCTACCTTTCCTTTCTTTATCCAATGTTTGTGGAAACGTTGGCTTGGCTGAGTGGACGTGCTGTTTTCTTAACCCCCTTCTGCCGGCCCATGTTTGAAGCTCTTGGTAGCCCCGAATATGTACTTATACATATGCCTATCTTCTTCTTCTATCGTGTCACTTTTGAGAGAGATCACTGACTGATGCTTTTAATAAATTGGAAATAATATACGTGATATGTAATATGTTAATACCACTTTCGTGTACTTTTGTTTGGAATATTTATATTTAGATAGGTTAAACTAATTCTTTAAACATATAATAGGTAACTTCTTTAGTTTAAATTCAATGGAAAGACGTACACATAAAAGAAACTAAAATTATATGTTTTGATTGCGATAATAACGTATGAAGGTTACCTTGATGAAATGTCATCTATTTTTTTTTCAAGTATTTACGTAATTTTATTGTTTTGCTACGTTCCGGACAAACTTAGATAGATATCGTTGTCGAGGCACCACTGTTACATACTGTCAATGGCATCTTGGGCTTCAGTTTGAAGGGCTATAGCAGTCGTTCCTGTGCTTACCGAAATGTAACAACGATGTCATCTACGTAAACGTGGACATTTTCACACGGATTAAAATCGGATATGTAGGTCAACGATTACCAAGATCACAAGATGGATCTTTAATTAAGGTACTCTGACGGTGACCTCGACATGCTCAGATAGTCCATTGTTCAAATGCACCGCCTGAGATATATCAGTTAGGAAACTCTTTATGAGAGAGAGAAGTCCTGGCTCGATAGATTTTGTAATCTTCTTTGGTAACGAGAGGGCTGACCGTATTTTGTCGAAAGCTTTCAACATGTTTCATAGGTTTGTCCATTTAACATAAATCGAAATGAGGGCATTGGTGGTCCCTCGTTTTCTGATGTATGCATGCTGATTAATCAAGTAAAGTTGGGAATGGTACCTGTGACAGATAGATCTCTCACAGATCTTAGACAGAGCTTCAAAATGAAAATAGGTTAAAAATTAGATAGCAAAGGTTTCTTGAAGATAGGGCGAACCTTTGCTACTTTCCATGACAAAGGGAAGATTCGATCGTGAAAAACCTAATTGAGAATAATAATGAGAGGATCCAGGAGCAAGAACTCCGTGATATACTAGTAGTCTTCGTCCAAGAGGTACTGACTACCATGCTTGAGCAGTCAGGGTGGTATGGAAGATGGTCCAGGAGCTATCTGTTTCTTGACTGTGGAAAGATAACTAAGTATTTCTATCTCAGTCAGAGGTTCCAAAGACGTATTCGCAGAAGAGCGATTCTAATTTAGAAAAATAGAAACGTATACATTTAATTATAAGTATTAAAATAAAATATACGTTATATAAATAAAAGATGTTTTATTAAAATTAGTGTTTCTCTATTTCATTTTAAATATTTTTAAAAGATGTACAGATATTTTTGTATAGTATTCTTCGGTCAAAAGTATTACCTACATACTCATATTTAAAATTTGAGTAAAATAGTCTTATAAATGAAAAATGAAAAATAAAGAAACCACAATAGATATAGGAATAGAAAATTTATTTTATATGTTAGCAATTTTATTTTATTTTAGCAATAAATAAATTTTCTATTCCTATATCTATTGTGGGCAATAAATAAATTTTCTATTCCTATATCTATTGTGGTTTCCTTATTTTTCATTTAACATTTAAGTGACTGTATTACTTATTTTGAATCAGTCTTATAAATTATATACATAGTTGGCCTACCCAGCTAATACTTTATAACATAAGGGAAAATGCATTTACGCTTTGCTGGAATATGTATAAATCAATTAGTCGACATGGGTTTAAACTAATTTATTGATACTTAATTAGAGCAAAACAATTTGTTAATTGAAAACAAGAGTATGTACCGGGTTTCGAACTTTCTTTACCTTCGGGTTTAGTCAGGAGGCCAACCCACTTGACTACCACTCTCTCAAGGAATGGTACAGAAATATACTCTTCTCCCAATAATCTATCGTTACAAAAATTATTCATGGTCATATTACGTCGAATGATGTACGGCAACTATAATTAATAGGTTTTAATGATGATAACAGATAGATGATATTTTCATACCGAAGAATTCGTGAAAAATGTTATAAAATAAAATAGAGAAAAATTATATTAATAAAGATATATTATCGATTACCTTTCAAACATTTGGTTCCATTAAAAATAATATAATAAAGAAATGTGATGTAAAATCTCGTAGCATCGGTTTTATAAAAATTAAGAGAAAATGCCGGCGATGCTTTATTAAATTTGAATTAAAAAATTGATTTAAAAGAAAACAAAACAGTGCAAATATTTTACATAATCTCCATTAGTAATATATGTGCTATACTATCCATGCTTCTCTTATAAGCCATAAACTTTACATGTACTAATTTACTTTATTTGTATATCTTTATTGAGGAGGTTTAACATCGAAATATAAGGTTTAATATAGTTTCGTTTAAGATTCTTTCTTCTTTTATCTTAAATTTTTTAATTTCTCAATTAATACAACAACGTCTCATGCTTTTCCACTTAAATTCTAACAATAGTAAAATTTAATAAAATTTGTAATATATTTTGCAATAGTTAATTAAATATATATATATATATATTAAAACGTAATATATTTAACTGCAGTGCCCAATGAATCGAAACATATTTTTTATTACAATTAAATTATAATGCACTTGTGACATCTTGCAAAGAAATTATAATCGAATTGCAATTTTAATGTAATTTATGACAAGTAAATTATAATGAAATTGTAATTCATAGCAATTGGACTAAAATTATAATTTATTGTAAGCGTATTATAATTTGTAACAATCGCATCTTAATTAAAAATTAACGTTTAACAGGCGTTATAATTAAATGTATTAACATGTTAATTTTATCCTATCATAGCTGGCCCTTATTAAAAGTTCGTTACAACGGATAACGATATTATTTTAGTGTGTATGCAAATCATCTGTGGGAGTTCGTACTTAACTTACAACGGAACATTATATTATTAGACTGTGTGTGCAAATCTATGAATACAGAAATTAGATCCGAAATATTGTATCTAATGCAATAAACAAAACCGGTATGTCCAAAATGTATTTAATTATACAATAATAAAAATATACAAAATACGTAATCAGTAATATGTTTGTACAAAATTAAATACAAAAAATTAATGTTTGGCGTTTTTGTTGTTGTCGATTCCTCTCTGATTGATAGCACTTCGGCTACCTTCCACGAGTCAGGAAACCGCTGCATTAGTGCACCTGAAATAGGATTGTGAGGCAAGAGATGAAGAATAATAAATCAAATCTTGTAATTTCATGGTGAAAAAACACGTTCTCTTTATTTGAGTAGAATTCGCTTAATTCGTTACTCCAAGAACATGGAAAAATTTTTATAAATCTTTTTAATTGAGTAAATAAGGCAAAACAACTGAGTATGATAGTTTTAAAGTTTACCCCTAAAAATTGAATGCAATGTAACATAGACTGCAATTACTCAAATGAACAATTAAATTAATGCTACAATTAAACATAACTTCGCAGTATAATATAGTTATTGAAGTAGCATAAATAACAGAAGATACGGCAAGAACTTATCATTACGTATAAATCAGTTGTGTCAGTAGTAATACAAATTATAATGCAAAGGTACACAAAGAGAAACTATTATAATAGTTTATAATTATATAAAATTGAAGTGTATGAGATAGGCCAATTATGTGAAATAGAAAAAGTATGCACTATTTATTAGAATCGTAATAAAAGTTATCACTTTCATAAAATATTTAAATATTTAGCAAACAATTAAAAAAAGCTAGACCTGGTAGTTTATAATTTGATTCTCTTGTTTTGTCACATGTTGCAATATAAAATATTTATTAACAATTATTAAATACGTAACAAATAGTTTTATTCTACAATAAAGAATCCTAAAGACTCAATATTAGTGTTACAAAATATAATTATATACATTAATTATAGGTAGTTACTGGAAAAATCAGACGAATTAAAATTTTTATGTACGGGAATTTTGTTCTCACATGTAATATAAATAAACTTACTTTTTAAAAAGTCGATTTTTTCCTCATCTGGGAAAAGTAAGAATATAGTAAAGTGTTTTAATACTAGAAGCACCAAATCATTGCAATACAAGGAATAAACATAATCTGTTTAAAATCGGTACAATAGTATGTATATATAGAATATATATAATAATATGTACATTATATAAACCTTAATGTACTTTGACAAACTCTTTAACCTTATCCAAACTGGGCTATTTTATGCATCCATATCATGGGGGAGGCACAGTTGGCCCACTATAATTTTCAAACTTGGCATATAGATAAACGAGGATGTTTTTAACACATTCCATTGAAAAAAAAGTTAAATAAATACTTATTTATAGAACAAAATTACTTTTTTTTTAAGTTTGGACTTTTTTTCTTCAGAAATGAAATTTTTTATTTTAAAAATAGCATTATATCACAGATATTATAGTATATTATCTAAACCATAAATTACTTTTATTTAATAGCGAAAATAAATTTAAAAATTCATTGATTTTGAAAATTTGAAGAATTTTTTATTTATTTTACATAAATGGATTTTTTATTAAGGTCACATGACCACACTGTAGAGTGTACAGTATAGTGAATATATCGCTAAAAGTAGTAAAACTTCATTTTAAGAAAAGTCATAAAAGCTTACTATACTCAAATTTGTCAATAAAAAATGCCAGCCAAAATAGGGGAAGGGGGGGGGGGGCTAATCGCCACCCCCCCTCACTGTATGGATAGGGTTCACAAAGGATGTACATTATGGAAATTAGATAAAAATGTTATTCCGTGAAATACAAAAAGCAAATGAAATGTGCAAAGTATACTACGAACTCTTTTGAGAATTTTTTCCTATTCTATTATTTACATTAATCTTGACATAATGATGCATGTTTATAGACACCAAAATAAAAGTATTATGTAATATTGTCACAAGTGTACGATCGGTAATATAGGATGCTAACACAGCCCAAAGCCTATACACAATATTTTAAATAAATAAAGATATGCATATAAATTGAAATAAGCGCATTATAAAAAATAGGTTCATAACTGCCCCGAAATCCACTATCTAACTTGATCAATATTGTGTTAAGCACAATTAAAAAAAGTTACAATATTATGGTATGTTTCTGAAATTAGTGTTATGCATGATAATAGTCTGAACATCAAAAATATATATTTTAAAAACTTACTATTGGCTCGAGATTACCTTCACGCGCAGGAGGTGCCGCCTCTTTACGAATCTGAAAAGTTAGCAAAGTATTCTATACAAGTCGACAGGAACAGTTGACAAAATAATCAATTGAGACCAATGGTTAGACATTTTGCTGAAAATGGGAAGAAAAACAAAGAAACTAAGGATATGTAGACGTGAACATATCATGTTTGTAATTAAATGGGTTAGCAATGAAGAAACAATCCATTCTTTAAAGAACGACCAGGCGTTTTTATACCCTTAAGGATAGGGTGGGTAGAAGTCAAATTAACCCATACCTACTCCATAACTTGATAGAAGCAATCGATTTACCAGCTGTTTTTAAAATACTTTAAGTCACGAGATCTATCGATTGGTATAATTTTTTTATTATTAGTACTTGTTTGACCCATCAATAGTAGTATAAATGTATTTTTTACATATTTAGTATGACTTATATAATCAACAAATGTACATTCTGATTTTCTAAAAAAACTCCAGACCATTAGATTAATTAAACTACTAGTTCGTATAATCTCAAAGTTATTTAGTAGTATAATGAAATGTTTGTGTCATATTTTTTAACATTAAGGTTTCATATGGCTTTTATTATACATAATACGATTCACTGGGATATTAAAACTATGAATACTCACTATTTTCCATCATCTTTTTAATCTGCTTAGTAGTATTTGAAACCTACTGAAATCTGTACAGTAACATATTGTTATATATAATTAATCATATCTGATTTGAGTGTACTGAAAATAATTTAAATAATAATATAATTTAATATAACTACTTAAATTGTCTTAACATGACTTAACACTTAATTAATAATTGCTTCGAAATATGATGTTTACAGTGTCAGTGATATCAAAGAATGATGACACAGTGACTGATAATGATAATCGGTTGAAATATTATATTATGGTTATAAAACAGATTAAATAATACGATGCATATAGGGTGTGCAAATTGCGAACTTACAAAAAGTTGAATTTTTAAACTTATCAATGATTAATAAAATAAATTGTTACATACAATAATCTCGAATCAAATTGTTTGCACTATTTTCAGCATTAAATGTTATATGTATTACAAAATTAACAGCAATGATTAATAAAGTATAGACTGCTACCTAGAATAATCTCGAATCAAATTGAATCGTTGACACTATTTTCGACAAGATTCCAGTGATTAATAGGACTTTAACCTTTACTAAATACTGGGTTACCCGTGAGTTAATTTTACTTTTTAATATCAATTTGACTTGGTATTATTTTCTATCATTACCTATCTATTGTAATTATCTATATCGTTACTCTGTATTAGTTTTATTCTAAATATAGGCTGAAGAGACGATCCTGTCTTAATGTTGTACAGTCACAATACTATTTGTTATTGGTTTAGAAAATGGATTTTGATCAGCGGGGTATTTACTATACTATATAAAGTAAACATTTGTTAAAATGTGATATTTATTTAAGTGAATCTATTTTATTCAAGTAGGATCTTCATGGATGTTGCAGCGAAACCCGGATCCGATATCACTCAAAGTAAGTTTGGTTTTAATTCTATTAACAATTTTATTTAACAATCAAATTAATAGTTTACTATTTTATAATTTCATATATAAGTATTAAAGGTTTTTGAAATGTGACGTGTAATATTTATATATATATATATTACTTTTTAGTTACGTTTTGTTGACATACATTTGAATTTCAGTAACTTAGTAACTAATTGAGTGTCAAGTAAAACACTAAAGAAAGTATTTTAAATCAGAAATACTTTATACATATTGTAAGACAAAGATACGTCATAATTTTTTTGAATTCATTAAATATTTCATTATTTTATGTCTGTTGCATATTTGTATTTCTATACACTTTCTGTACTTTTGATATTCAGGATTCATATAATAATAGTAATTAAACATTGAGTTAACTCTTATTGATTTAATATATACATACATTGCGCTGTGAAATTTTGTTAATAGAAAATCGTTTAATCTTAATTAATTTTATGTATGGGTAGACTAAAACTAAAAGACAAAAGTAGTATATATTAGTAATACTAATAATATTAAGTTCGATTTTTATTAAATTAATTGAAGTGTATTTCTAAGTAATAATAGTAATTCTAATAATATATTTTATATACTATACGTTATCTGTAAAATATAATTTATTACTTGAGCTGCCCTGTATTCTGTATAGGGTATATCTAAAGTTGCTTTATTACTAGTCTTCAACATAAGGTTACACAGCTAACAAATATGCATATACCTATATATGTTTAATTTATATGATACTAACTTACATTAATATTACCAAGTACTTACCACTGATAGACTAATTGATTATAGATAGATATACCAGCTTGCTTACAAAGCCAGTTAAAGTTATATAGCCTACGTTGTACCTATCGTACAAGCTTAATGTAGAAAAGGAATAGTTAATGCTAACAACAGTTGTTATGTTGAAACAAAGGGTATCATGAGCTATTAAATAACATACCAAAACATAAAAATAATATTATTATTGTTATCATGGTGCATTCATTTTTAATGCGTTATACGTAACGGGTTTTTGAATATATGTGATATGTTTGAGCAAGATAATTAAATATAGTATTTATGTTTTAATTATAGTAAAACATTGCAAATATGATATTGTAAATTAATTTAATACTAGATATTTTTGCTTGAGAATTCAATTACATTCTATATACAATTTTTTAATTTCACCAAACCTTGCAAGCGTCCACTTAGAAAAGACCCAGCTTTACAAATAAACCATTTTGAAAAGTTATGAAACGTACAATTTATATATGTCAGTGGATTAATTCTTGTAATTTAATTCCATTTAAGAAATGATCCCTATAGGTAGTGTCCAGATAATCGTCAAAGCTATATAACGGTCTAGTAAGCAGCATAAACTCACCGACTTTTATACTAATTTGTTAGTAAGTGGATTTGATTAATTTTTCGGCTCTACCTATTTTTAAACTAACAATTACATTTTATAAAGAGACTTGTTTCTGATTTTTTTAATGCGTAAATGTTTAGTTTACATCTTTGCCAGAAGAATTCGTTGCTTGAACAGAATTTGCAGATCATGTAACTTTGAATTTTCATGTTTGATTTTTACAATCATCTCATCACATGATTTTTCGGTGTCATTCGCTCCATGGTTTTCGTGTAAATTCATATTTTTTAATCTGATGAATCACCGGCCGTTCTGCATAAAATTGAACTCGAAGTGAATAAAAAACTCTGATAACAAAGAAAGTTATTCACTGTAATGTTGGGATACGAATATGTCAGGTTTGGTAGCAGTTAGAGAAAAATTTATCTTTGATATTTCTGGCAAATATATTGTGTGTTAGATTTTCCTTCTTCTTTTAATGTTTTTAAAAAAGAAGTAAAATATTCATTCGATTTATAACATTAAACGGTATCATGGACTATATCAAAGCACCTTATCCGAAGTGACATGAAAAAGCGGTTCAGTGCTAGTTGTATAGTGAGATTATCATGCGTTTGTACAATCGTCATCTTTCTTTGTGGATGAAGATGTCTATCAAAAGTGTGTCTAAGTCTTCTTTTGATGAGGATTTTAAGATATCTGTTTCTATAAGTCCCTGTTGTCAATCCGCTGTCCCTCTATTATTTTATTGAAAGTTTCGTGTTTCATTAATTATTGTACCTTTAAATTTTGTTTTAAATTCTTAAATTTTACTATAAATGTTGTGAAATTTATATATTAGAATAAATATGTTTCATACCCATATTTGTAAGAATGACAAGAGTTGTCACTGTTTAGTTTTGTTGAAAGTTTTATGTTTCATGTATTTATTCCACCCTTAAAAATTCTAAAAATTCATAAATGTTATTATAAAAGTTGTGCAATTCATCTAAAATGTAAGTTTCATACTACTTTTTCTCCACACTTTACTTTTAGTAGTATAAACTTTTAATTTTCTGTCCATTTTGCCTATTTTAATAGCCAATTCAAACAAAATTCACAACGATTCAAGCAACAATTTACCCGATGTAGACATTCTACTTAATATATTAATATTTATAATAATTTAATTTACTTAATAAGTATGTTAAATATATATATATATATATATATATACAACATACTACTTTTGCCTCACACTTTACTATCAGTAGTATAAAATTTTAATTTATTTTAGGGTTAAATTTATTTAAAGGGTTTATTTAAATTTATTTAAAGGGTTAAACAGCCATATGCAAAATAAAATTTACCCGACTTATGCATTTCACTTAATTTAATGAAGTCAAAGTGTCACGCAATAATATGAAGCTATCTCCGTTAAAAATTGGTGCATTAATAACAAGATTTTTAATTATGTAATTAATTTTTTGAGAATACATATAGGTACAGATTAATTTTTTACACAATATTAATTTTCAGATATTTCGTCCTACTTACTTTCTAGATCGGAGCCATCGATTTGTGAGCGATCTGGATTTTCAAGAGGACATCTCGACAGGTCATGAGACTCTTTTCACTACTGTGCGACCCTTCTATCAAGGGGAGGCTGTGGGGAAGAGGATGACGGAAATTAGGAATTGTATCATTTACACACGCAAATATTGGGCTGATTATGATGTGAGGGTCAATTATCTATCGTGTATTTTGATTTATAATGTTTTCATTGATTTTGCATTTCTGCCGCTCATAAAAGGAGAAAATATTCTTAAAGGGATTTTTTGGTATAATACAAAGAATACAATAAGCAAAAATGTATTAATTTAAGAAAAAAATTGTCTGATTTTGTTAATGCGAGCAATTAATTTCTTACTTAAATTGTGGGATATCTAAGTTATATAGACGTATATATGTAGATTTCAATAAAATTATTCTTTTAAATAATATCTAAACAAATATGATAAAGTCGCAAAACTAGAATCCTGAAAACGAGTTCAACAAAATATATTAAAATAATATTGAAGATACAACATTTTTTTTCAGATTTGAATTTCTCATTTTTGCGTGTTTAGAAATTAATCAATATATTCATAGAATTGTAATCTAAACTAATTTTCTTGAAATTATTGTGCCTTTGCGATTGAGGTTAACATGTATCACTTCAACAAATTAAGTATACATATATGCTAGTTCATTTACAAATTATTAAAGAAAGAATATATATTTTAAGAACAACCAATGTAGTAATTTTAATATTTTCATTTTTATCGTATAGTAATTAAAAATCTAAAAAGGATTTTTATTTTTGATAACAATCACACTTGTTAACATTTTTACGACATTTTTCTGATAGCCAATCTATGTCTATTAAAGAAGTATTTTAATATGTATATCTTAAAACGGTATTGTACTTAATATACTCTATCGTTAAGTTAACTACTGTTCAGCAATTGATGACATTTTATATAAAGGTGCCAATAAAAATGTATATGTCATAATATTGAATATAAATTACAAAAAGTAAAATATTATATAATTTTGTATACCTACCTATGTACCCTCTATGTGCTCCCTATGTACCTATATACCCCTGTAAATATACCCAATTACATGATCCTACTATATTACTTGGTTGTATATATTAAAACTACGATTAACATTTTAAATATTTGCATGTTTATTGGTATCGTAAAGTTTTAAAATGAAGAAATATGATGAAGTCAAAAAATCACATTTATAACTATATAATTGTCTGTATGATTTTGTCTCCTTGGATATTTTTTCTTCGAGCTGTGTATTTTTTCATAATAATGAAATACATTTTATTTTATGAAGCATTTACTTAATTTGCGATATCAAACTTAACTATTAAAAACGGGCATATTATAATTTCTCAGTTGTTTTATAATACTAAAGAGTTCTCTTATTTATTTCACTAAAATAGAGACATTTTCAATAAAATTTGAGTTTTCAAAAGACAGATATTCACAGTTTATAAGGAAAGAGAGCTTGCCTAAATCTAATATGTTTTAATTGACAAATAATATGAGAAATATGCTCAACGTAGTAGCAGCAATGATTAAATTGTACATCTTTTACTATTTCCACTTATTATTGACGCAGTTTGGTTCTTATAATATCTCACCTTAACTCCATCCAACTTCCCTTTCATTAGAAAATGCTCAAGAAATTGGCTTCCTTTCTTCTTGAATTGATAACACCTTCATCACAGGACCCACAGTCACGCATGAGTGAGTCAGAGATGGCTCTCATTGAGGCCGTGTGCACCCTGCGTTCTGATTGGACAGAAGAAGCCAGTCCAGGGTATGGGACACTCCTTCGCCTGTACACCTCGACTGGAGGTTATAATACCATCTTCTCCGCCACAAACCGAGACGTATTCCACAGGGATAGCGCCACTTTAGCAGTGGAGGAAGCCTTGGACCGACTACGCACTGTCGTCTTCCTTGTTGAGCTTGTCAATATCGATCTTTATCGATTATATATCGACTCATCGGAGAATCAGCGTCAGTTTGCAGCCACTGTTTACCGAGGCGTGCTTGCTTCATCAAACCTTATTGCTGAATATCGCCGTATATTAGTGGAGGGAGCGTATAAGGACCGCTACATTGCTGTTCCTTTATCACTGGAATCGGCCACGTTAAGTGAAACCATCGCTAGACGATGTTTAACTACACTATTCGAACCAACAACGGCCAAAAAGCGCCTTCTTCTTAGAATTCAGGTTATCAACCTCCCCGATGATCTTTTGGCGGTATACAAATCTCGCTTTCCAGACAGTCTTGTCACCACGATTTGCACGGTGCCGATTGCCAAATTCTCTGAATTTCCGGAAGAAGAAGAAGTGATACTTCGTGGAGCTTTTTATCACCTCCTTGACCTGTCCATAAATTCTGAAGATACAGCTGGAACGCAGGAGTATGCCGTTGATGGCATTTTAGATGCAGTTGTTGTTAACTCGAATCGGGATCACCCCAGCACTTTTCAACTTGGCGAGAAGGGGGATTTAGCCAGGAGCATCTTTGGAATACTCGTCTCCATTGGGAGGTACCGATTCTGCACCGACTACTTTCGGGAAAGGGACCGGACAGAGGCTGTCCAGGAGTATGAAGGTCTTCTTGCGACTTGCAATGAGAAGTTGGCCGAGCTATTATCAAAGAATGAGTAAAGCATGTAGACTAATACCTTTCTAATAAAAGTATGCTGAAAATATTGGAACCTCACATTTAAATTTGTTTAAGTGTACCATAATTATATATATATGTATATATCAAAATTTATTATCATAGTATTCATAAATATACGTATATATTTATTGAAACTATTATTTTCTAATATTTAATATGCAGAAGTTTTATCTCAAATTACTATGTTTAAATAGGTACGAGATAACTCGGAAATTGATTTATGCATATATTATATAAAAAATATGGAAATTGTCATGGTACATACTGCTATACACATTACTCCTATACATTACTGCTATACACATTACTGCAATACATCACTGCCATACTGTGATACTGCTATACACAATATACACTATATCTACATAATCTTGTGAAAATATCATCATTTTCATGTCATCACAACAACATGAAACTATAAATTAAAATAGAATGATAAAATTTAAGCGGATCTTGTTAATCCTTCTTTACAAAATGTATTCAGAAATCTAAATTAATATTTTGTAATATCAAAATATTATAGCTTAAGTGACAATTTTGTGTGTTCCAATGTTATGCAATTGCTTGCTGCAGAGAATACATTTATATTATATATGTTATACACATTCTTGTTTTAAATATATATCAGTTTGTATAATATCACAATATTATTATTTAAATTCTAGCCGCTAAAACGAAAAGTTATTGTATTTAATCCGTTCGTTTTTTATTATACTTTTCTTCCATTTTGGCAATGCTTCTTAACCCTATCTACGTACCAGACTTTTGAGGCATCCATATTTCGGGAGCGAGAGACTCCCAAGGCCCCCTCCCCTTCCTATATTTTTTAATTTCCTAAAAGAGTAGAGTTTAGAAACTTTATGTACATACTTGAAAATTACGAAGTACTTTATTATAAATCAAAATTCTTGTGTATTTAAAAAATATCTAGCTTTGATTCAGGGGATTAGTTTGTTACAAAGTAACAATTATTCTGGATGTCCCTTACTGACAATTTGCATTATAAATCTCTTTGCAAATTTGCTTTATTAGGTACACATATGTTTAGTATTAGGTAAGTTAAATAGGCACATAATTTGTTCTAATTGCATTTACTTATCATATGATCGAACTAAAAATATTGCATACTATTTTAAATTTGAAACACTCAAAGATAAGAGATATAAAAATTAATTTTTCATTGACACTTTATTTTGAACTAAAAATAGTCGCATGATATACTGCTGCATTAAACTAAAATCACAATACAACTATATTTGTGGAAAAAAGCATTGATTTATATCCGTTAATTGTATAATTAATTACTTTTAAAATGTTCATTTTTGAGTTATTTGAAAGTTTATGTTGCAAAAAGCAAAGGTCAAAATGTACAGTAGAGATGCCATCCATAGAGTAATTAATCACAGAGTTGCCACTCTTCGTCATATTGTATACAGTTTAATACTACTTTTCCCCCACCCGA
>JAYRBW010095615.1:0-20501 GCA_036023295.1 Invenusta paracnida | reverse complement strand
TATATTTCTTTATGGTGTATATTATAATGTTTCTCATTCTATTCAAAGTAATCATATGAAACACCAAAATAACGACCCTTTATTTCTTATGTACATTTCTTGGATATTTTACGACAATTCATCTTTTCATGTTTGTATACATCTTAGGTAGATCTATATGTGAAACATTTCAATTTGGTTTTGGCAGCCCTTTAATAATTACAAAAATAATACCTACATATTTTAATTACGGTTTTGACATTAATAAAACATAATGATTTTTTTATAATCGTCTTATTCGACAGCCCCAAAGTATGCGCGATTTGTTCCCTCTTCAGTGACTCTTATATGTTCTCCCCTTTCTCCCATTTCACTAGCGAATACATAGAGATTAATCCTGGGAAGCCCATCACTAAACTACTGGCGACTAGCAAATCCGAAAATGGGTGATTTACCTAACTGTATACCGTATTTCATTCACTATGTCTTGTCTGTATCACACATCTTTCATTAGAAGAATTTCACCTGGTGTTCTTTTAACTAAAATATTTTAATTTTTGTGAATTTTATCATAATCCAATGGAGAATTTGAAAATACAGTGAATGTTTTTACTATTCTAAATGCACGTATTTTATAACTTTGCATGTCCTATTTTTAACTTGCTTGCTTTTTTTAATTTTCTGTGGCATGTGTAAATTGTGATAATCTTTATTTGTTTACTTTTCGCTAAAAAGACAGGATCTGAACATACTCTTATTAAACTAATTTATCTGTTTGTTGTCTGTATTTTGATTTTAACGCTCGTTTTAATAATGCGTAATTGTAAATTGCATCATCAAAATTTTAAACTTTTGACAAATGTATTTACATTTTTTTTACAAAAAAATATATTTTTAATGGTAATTATATGATCTAACATTAACCTATATTAGTTTTGTATATGAAATTTATTTATCTAAATACAAAGAAAAGCTAGACAATTTACCATAAAGTTTTAGTTTCTTTTTATTTGGATATTTAAAATATTCTCAATATATCAATTTTTTCTTAAAACTTATTTCTTAAAAACCATTTTGATTTTAATATATTTTTTAAACTATATCTGAGATAACAATTTCATATCAATGATATTTAAAAAATGACTGGATGTAAAAGTATATATAATATTGTACTGGCTAGATGAGCATATTTCTTGGTATTTCTGTTTGTGAGTATCAAGAATGACCTTGCACCATGTTGTAGTAATATGTTATACATAATGATAATATTTATGGACAATATCTCGATTTAACTTTGGTGCAGTGCTTGGTATGTGTACGTACTTTTCATAAGATACCAATGCTTATTAAGTATTTGGTTTGAATGTATTTCAATATGTAGATAATAACACTTTTTACACGTTTTATAGAAAATATCTCATATATAAATTTGTATGTTGTTATATCGCTAAAAGTATTCTAGATTCAATAATTAAAAAAATATATATTTTAATATGCCATTCTTTACTAATATATATTTCTTTCAATGTTATCTAACGTCATGCATACGACAGTTTTTCCTCCTAACTGATAATAATATCAATTTATAATAATTGTTACTTTCCAGTCAATATCAGGAGTATTCACCTGGTGTGTACGCCTCTGCCGGAACCACTTACTATCAAGCGGCATCCGGACAGGTACACCCTACTCTTACTTATCATATGATATTTAGACAATTATGCAATTCTCTAAAAGTTTCACTTTGTTTATTACTGCCTAGACAGAAACCATCTAACATAGACATCTTTCTACTGTTTTTAGTATTTACTTTCTAAGTAAAACTATAATTGTTGTTAAAAATGTACATTTTTTTACAATTTAATGCTAATTAATTTAAATATAATGTAAAATGTAAATTTATATTTGTTTTACTTTGTGTACTTCGATTGGCCATTTAAAAAAAGACGTAACAACAAAAAGACTATATTGACATAGTTTTAAATACTTTTTCTATAATAATATATAAATGTGTTAGCATTATACTTATTTTTTATAAAAATATTTTAGATTTATTAATTTCTATGCATGTAATATTAGTAGTAGTATAATTTTGAGGGATAACTTTATGATATTGTGAGTTAACTTGTTTCGATTTCCATAAAATGAAGTTTCGAAAGCGTTTTGCTAGTTTTAACATATTCTAATACTTGTATTTAAGCTAACAATACTTATTTGTGTTCTTATAAAAGGGATGTAGCAGTACCTTTGATGTATCTTTTGTATAAAATATATGAGCAAAGTGGCGTCTGTCTGAGACACTTTTCTAAACAACTGGAATACATTCTTACACAAAACCTATATAACAATACATTGTCTTCTGTCTTGCAGGTTCAAGGTTCGACAGTTCAAGGTCGTCTGGTAACACACCAGGGCAATACTTATTTGCTGCCTCAACTGGACCCTGAGAGTTCTCAGATGCCCCATACAACTCGTGCTAGTCCAGTTACTGTGAGTCTCTCAATTTGACATACTTCACTCACCCCTTCTTACTCTCGCGAAATCATCATTTTTTCCTATCAAAATGATAATTTAATATTAACAACTTAACACTTTCGTCTTTTATATCAAGATAAAAAGATGCCACTACGTCTTAGAGTACTATATATTTATATTTTTTAATTTCGTTTTAGTAATCTTAAATCATGAGCCTGAAATCCAAGGAAATAATTTGTATAGACCAGTGATTTCTGTCAGATGACCATTTTTCTTAGCTAATAACTATCGCATACTCTCCTCGCCATCTCTCTAAACTGTATTTAATTCGATATCGTTTTTATGCTGGTTTAAGCTGCAGCTTCTATTATATCCGAGATGGTATGTATTTACCTGGTTGCCTAGCACCAGATTCAATTGAATCAACAGTGTGGATTACAAGAAGACCGTCCTATAATAGTTGCTTAACTCTTAGCTCAATCACAATTACCTCTATATGACGCACAATGATGATACTATGTGCTCTAGTAAAATACCTTACAGTTGCTGCTAATCATCAAGTATGTCAGGCTTTTTCCGTCTATTACTTTTTACTTACTCAAGGTAACCTTATACAAGCATTAGATGTTGTGTACCTATAAGATGATTTGGTTAATCTTCATTCTTTCACTTTCAAAATTTTCCAGTAGTGGACTGACATTTAAACAAACGACACACTGCTTTTTCTCATTCTGCCTAATAATAGTATGTTTTATCGTGATTTTTTGTCTCGTGAATTCAAGTATTTTTAGCTATTAATCTGGTCTGTTGATGGTCTTGTTCTATTCTTCTACAAAAATCAATAAAAATGCGTATTGCATTCTGCATAGTTAATAGCCAGTATACAAACACTCACACATCTTTAAAAAATGTTTATTGCGCATTTCATTCTAGTAAAATGTTTAAAAAAACATTGGACTCTAATTTAATATTTCAATTCTAATGTAAATAATAGTTATTTTAACTATGTATTATTGATTCTTTATGGAAATCTTGTTGTTAATTTTCGTTAAAAATAAACGTATATTTCAATAATTAATAATATGTAATTGTGTAACCGTAAATTACTGTCAGATATTTTGATCAAATCTTTGACAAAATTGTTAATATTCCAATAAATTGTATTGTAATTGTCCTACTGGAAATACATATACAATTAAAATAAAAGTTTTCGCATATCTGATTTTTTATAGACTATTTTGGTTTGTTTATTTCTAAATATATTATTTTTCAAAAGCATCCAAAATATTTATTCTACATTCATATTAAACTACTACTATTCTGTTACGATTTGAATTATTAATAAAGCAGAATGTATTTAATTGTTAATTACTCTTTATTACAGTTAAATTTATGTTTTTACGACTTACATAATGATATATATAGTAGTATAATTTATTTATTCTTTTTTTAAATTTAAAGTGCAATAGTAGTTTTAATAATTACACTAGTGTATCATGAAAATGGTCGTATATATTGTATTATTTCGCTTTACTTATTCCTTTTGAAATGGATTATATTCTTGTATCTTAAGCTTATTTCCACTAAAGATTGGCATTTATTATTACGATTAACAACACTTCGTTTATTTATTATTTTAAACATTCTTTCCTTTCTCAATCAATTCGAAGATAATCCTACCCTACCCATTTCATATACATGTGTTATTTCAACTGCATTAGATGTACGTACAGGGGTATATTTGAAGTCATCTAAACTCTACAATTCAGGTGCAGTGGTTGATCGACAATTATGAGACCGCGGAAGGTGTCAGCCTGCCTCGGAGCACCCTCTACAGCCACTACCTTCGCCACTGTCACGAGCAGAAGATAGAACCCATGAACCCTGCCTCCTTTGGCAAACTCATTCGATCCGTGTTCCTAGGTCTGCGTACACGTCGTCTTGGTACCAGGTTTGTTGAGCTCATGACTATCTAAACAGTAGTTCTGGATTTTGTATCTTCTACATCATTAACTTTTGTGAATATTTTCACTGGGCTAATATTCAATTTAAAATTATTATAGTTTCTTTTATTTCGAGTACAATACGCTAGTTAAATAAATTGATTCACCGTTATCCATACCTAATTTATGAAAAGCATTGGTGAATCGTTAATTTGTTATAGTTTAGCATTGTGATATTTTTCTATTATGTATTAACAAACAACATATATTTTCAACTTTTAGCAACTAATAGTTTAATTTGAACGACTGAAGTTTTATGCTTCACAAAAATGAAATCTCAGGTGTATTTATAGAAGAAAAATTTGTTTTAATTCTCAATCGCAATAAATAAGACAATAACATCTCTAGAAATGTTCCTCTCCTCAAAATCCTATTATAGCATTGATGAGTCTTACATTGCATTTATTTTTTGGCCTGCGTTAATATTCTTCTTTTTTGATAATTATTAAAGCGATGTGCATGCTATTATTTGAAACAGTTCAACTATATTGGTGTTTAAATTAGACTGATACATAATACATATATACTCATGTGATAATCTATCAATAATGAATGTTATTCGTTTTCATGTAGCTTTTTTATTCAAATATTGCCAAAGGTAATAATTGCATATTAGCATATCTTAATTACTGCTTTCTAAGTACCGCAGTAAGTAGTTTTAACTACTTTTATATTTTTGTAATTAAAAATTTAAATTTTCATCATTTTAATAATATGAAGAAATAGACTGCCCACGCACATTTTTAATTTACATATTTAGTTCTTTCTCGTTTCTTATAATTTTAATGATATTAATAACATGTTTTTATTTAATTGTGCTTAGGTACATGTGTTTTATTTCTATAACTGTGTTAACTTTTTGAAAATATTTCAATCACAAAAAAGTAGACCAATAATACTTTACATAGTATTACCTAGATACTGCTATAATATGTAACTATTCATCTAGTATTAATTTATTCTTGTACCTACACCTTTGTATCAATTCATATTTTAACATGTATTTGTGAAACTGTAAGCACTTTTTCTAAACATTCTTCCCATTCCTTCTTTTAGGGGAAACTCTAAGTATCACTACTATGGAATTCGGATCAAGCCCAACTCCCACTTGAACCAGTTTGTAGAAGATCAAACTTTTGCTATGCGACACTATCCGCACTACCATAAGCAGAGGTACGTGATATGCATTCTGTAGTCTAAACTCTTGTTTTTTATCGATACTGAAAAATGGGGGAGCAACACTTTGTTACCACATTTTAATGATTGGAGCCCTCCCAGTCTTCAATTCTATTTAGATACAAACTGTCAAATTAGGTTTTAGGTTACTGACATTGTTAATTTCCCTGATTTTTTAAACTGTACCCTATTTTTTAATTTTGCGAATCTTATTACATTATTTGTCTGCGCTGTATGAATGTTGGTAGTTCATCTTATTATTCACCCACATTAGGCTGGCTTTTTAGTTAATTTTTGAGTGTGAGATATAATGTAGTGCTGAATAACATATATTGAATTGCTCTTGTTTGCATAATTTGCTACAATAGGTCACTTGTATGGCCTGCAAGTAATGGACTGAGTGTTAAGTGTTTCATTCTATACCTAGTATGGTTTTGGCGTTTTAACATTTATGAAGTAAGACAAGAGTTGATAAACAGTTTAATCGTTCATTCCAATGTTATTTAATGGAAGGCGACACTTTTATTTTTTCATAGTATTAGATATATACGTCCTTGCTGCATTCTTTATTTCAAACAGCTTTACTGCACTACATTACGCATTAAACTTGGCGCTTTGATTACTCACGTCAACTATATTGGGTGTTGATACTACTATTTTATTAGTTGCGTGTTAAGTAACTTAACATTGTTGTTTTGCTTACACCATTTGCAATTGCTGCCTTTTTATTTACACATTTTATTGTAATAATTAAGCTTGGCTGTATAGTATGTATATGCTGATTGCCACAAAAGTATGCAAATAGAAAATGTACAAGTTCTAGTTAACTAGTTTTCATCCGTTTATTAGTCAAAATATCACATAATTTGACCAGTCAATTTACTTAATATAGTATTCAACATTTTTCTCTTTACTTAAACAATTCTGATTGGAAAATATTAACACTGATTTATACGCTTGGTTAATGAAACTCAGTCTTAACGTAGTCGTAATGTATAATAATGTTATAGATGATATCTATAAAGTTAGCAGTTTTTATATTATTTTCAAATACGTTGAGACTTAATTATGATAAATTATGAAATAAAAAGGTGTAAAGTTTTGAAATACAATTTTATGACCATTAAATCCGACAATAGTCTGTTGTCTGTAATTTAGTAACCAATTTTTTCTATTGTTATTAAATTTAAAAATATAAGCTCAGAGTAAAATTATTTGCAATTATTAACTGCCAAAGTTTAAGCTGTAGTTTATCAATTTTAATTTTGTGACAATCAAGTATGACTTATAACAGATTTAAAATGAACTTAGAGTTGGATTTATAGATGCGAAATTAACTACAATAATATGATAAATGGACTTAATATGAGTTGATTTGGCCATACCTAATTTAATAAAACAAGAAGTAAACTTTTGTTTAACCAAATCTGATTTAGTGGCAATACATAAAGAAATATGTTCAATGAAAAATAACAAGACGCTAATGTATAAATTAACTCTTGTTCAGTTGAACAAGATTCCATAACATTGTACCATTTTAAACACAACTAAAGCATTACTTATTCCTATTTAAACACCTAAATAACACTGTACCATAATATATTAAATACAACTACAGCATTAATTATCTATTTGAACCCCTGAAAATACGTGTTGAATGTTGATTCTCGTATTTTCCTGACTGTGAAACCCTTTTGTACACATTAGTTTAATCCTCGGTGCCCACACAATCTAAATAGTCTCTTCGTACGTTTAATATTATGTATAAGACTGTTTTTATGCAGTTACGAATGTCGCTGTATTCTGTATGTGTACCTACCGCCTGTATCGTATGTAACCACAACCGAACACAAAGCTCGAGCATGTCCGGTGTCATGCTGACTGGTTCCTCGAGTCACTTTGACAGCCTCTTGGATCCGGGAGAGGACTCCCTCAGCGACACGGGCGGGCCTCTCTTGTCCTCGGACTTCGGCGTGGGTTCCGCCTACTCTACCGGCGGAGGTGGCTATCACCTGGGCGGTGGTGGCGGGAGCAGTCATCATCGATCATCGGGCTCTGGCGCTGGCGGCAACAATCCACTTATCACCACTGCCTCGTACAAGTGCGATCCCGCCATTCAGCGTCGGAAGACCAAGAAGCGCTATTTCCTCAAACCGCCCTCGACAACCTGGCTCGAGTAGGCCCTCCATCTTTGACTGTGTGGACCTCGGTCTCAGCATACTTCTAAGAATATATTTAAACCGTTAATTTTGTCACTCTATGTGATCCAAGGAAATCCAAAACCTGCATAATAATTTTTAGTGTATGGCTTTTTATTTTTTTTCTCCTCAACTCTGAAGTTTGCTTGGCTTGGCCACCTCCGCCGTTTTCTGTTGCAGTGTTATTATTGTTGGCTCCCCCGTTTTTTTGTTACCAATGGTCCCAATTGTTGTCATATTTCAATCTTTTTATAGTTTTGTTGAACTACATAATTGAATTTTGCATCTTTCCTGATCTAATTTTACCTTTCATTTTCGTTTTTTGTAGTATCGAAGCGGACTATTATAGTGGAAGGTGAGTAGTGCACTCTTTAAATTTAAGTTTACTTATTTAATAAATTAAAAAATATATCTGTATCAAAAGTAATAATAAGTTTACTTCATTTTCAAATATATAATTAAATAAATGTATATTATTAGCTTTACTATACCGTCAATTATTATTATAATAATGCTATACAAAAGTGGTGAAAATATTGATATTTTATCTTATGCGTAATTAGACATAACATTACACTTTGTTAAATCTTCTAATGATGGTCAATAATATTATAAGAGTATTTTTTTTAGATTCACAAAAGTTCTTATTTAACACATACTAATAAATCTGTTGAATACTGCTATTTTATTTATCAACGTTAGTATTAACTTCGAAAATGACAAACAAATGTCGATATAGTGGCACTTATTTATTTATTTTTATTACTTATCTGTCGAAGGCTATTCGTGTTAAGCAATGTAGCGTGATTTTATAATACATGTAATCAAGGCATGCTGTTGTATCTTCTCATATTACAGTCGCTTCAAATCATTCAAGTACGACTCAGAAGGACGCGGTGGCTCCGGCAGTGCTGGAGGTGGTGCCAGTGGTGGTGGCGCCGGACAAAGTGGTGGTGCTGGCACCAACACTGGCGGTAGCGGCGGGGGTGGAGGCGGCTCAAGCGGCAGCGCAATGGGAGGTATAGGCGCCGGACTTGCGGGTGTAGGTGGTGGTGGAAGTGGTAGCGGTGGGGCGGGGTTGGGCGA
The DNA here is from genome assembly GCA_036023295.1 of Invenusta paracnida. NCBI lineage: Eukaryota > Metazoa > Platyhelminthes > Proseriata > Coelogynoporidae > Invenusta > Invenusta paracnida. Next base: position 11,584 of record JAYRBW010095615.1, on the reverse strand, counting down.
GGATCCCAGCAAGCACCAACAGTTCCTGGGAGATGCGAGCTCTGCACTCCCCAATTTGGGTGAGATCTGCATGTCGGCAGGTCTAGGAGCCTCTGTTGCTGTCAGTGCCACTGGTGCAGCCGCTCTGGCGACTGTTCGTGATTCGGGACTGCGTAAGTTGTTCTCGCACTCGATCTTAGTTCCTTCCTAGAAACTTCTCTTAATATAGTCTTTTTAATAATATGTTCTTTAAGCATGGTTCTACGTGGTAAACTTAGATCTCAAAACATGATGAATTATTTAGCTATAGATTAGCAAGCAATCATGCATCTTACTATGTTTTATAAATAATATTTCTACCTGTGTATAATTTATTTAAATAGTAGTCTTTTCTTGAAACACTTCATGTTTAAATAGTTAGAGGATTCATGTTGCTATTAAAATATATGTAGAAAATCCAAGGTATCGCACCCTCAATACATCATTCAGACCAGTAATATTAAAATAGATTTTATATGACAAAATGTTGTTTTTGATGTTCATTTGATTGCATTACAATGCCATTCTTGTTCAAAACTTCTAATATTTCAACTGTCAGCTTATTTTTAATATATTATGATATAATTAATAACACAAAGCGGTTTCATATTTTGAAGGAAACATATTTTTCATCAAAACTAATATCCACTAACTATTCAATGTGTTATCTAATTTATTTAGTAATAGTATTTTCTGACCGAAACATTTTAATAATTAATTCTTATAATATCACATATACTATTATTTATAATATGATATTGCTTTGTGCTTATGAATTAGGAAATATGACAATAACCTTAATGTCCAAGTTTTACATATTCATCATCGGTTAATATGTTTTGTATTCCTACAGACAAGATGAGTTTACCTGCCGGTATAACTGAAGATGACATCGCCATATTTACGAAACTCTATTCGGATCATTGCGAAGAGATTCTTAACTCAGTCGTGAATCTTAGCTTTTCACATCTAGAAGCGATTTGGCAAAGTTTTTGGCGAACTGGAGGCTCCGAGGTAACTTTTTTGTTTCACTTATTTTATGTATATACCATTTAAATAATAGCATATTTCACCTAAAAACACGACAAGTATTGTTGTTGATCCTTAAAAACAGAGTAAAATGGATATCAGAAGATCCCTTCAATTTTAGTATTAGCATAAAATGACTTATTTGACTTCGTCGACAAAATTAATTCAACAATTCTTTATGTTCCATTTATCTTGCTTTTTCTAGTTTTTCTACTATATAAAATCATTGATACCCCAGTTTTTATATAAAGTGAAACTAAATGATTCAATTTATAAACACAAATATTAGAGAAATAGAATAAATAAATCTTGAGTTCTTATTCATCTATATAGATAATGGTCTGCACTCGTATTGTCAATGATACTGAGGTCGCGTATTTTAACATAATATGACTCATTATAAAAAAGCAGAGTTCGGATTTTCTGATATAATATTTTATCCGATGCATAATAGAATTATCATCTGTCTATGTTTTACAATACTATGAGCAGTATTATATTATCGCTTTACTCGGGAACCATTTCAGGATCCTGAACTAGAGCGCAGGTTGCCTCAGGAGAAGCTTTACATGCTCTGTCGAATGGAGAATGTGCGCAACTTTGTTCGCCTCTCAGATCACACTTTCTACCAGTCCCTTGTTGAGGTCCTTATTCCAGATGTTCTTCGTCCCATTCCCAGTACCCTAACACAGGGTATCCGCAATTTTGCTAAATCACTCGAGGTAAGTGGCCACTCAATCCATTGAGTAATTAAAGCTTTTATCAATTTCATACGCTCTTTGTTGTGTTGAAGTTGTGTTGTTAGCACACTTGTGCAGAAGTAGTTGACAGGCCTCTTCTCTTCCTTCGCCTTTAAGACTTAATCATGATATTAAAATATCACTTCCAGCAACCAAATGGTTAATGTGCTTGCACAGTAACGACGAGATCTAATAAGATCAAACCCTGTCTGATTCGGTTTTTCCCTGTGTTTGGTCTTATTTCATCAATAATTATAAATAAATAAAGATGCCAGATGCAGAGTGATCCCTAAGATAATCTTAAAATATGTTAAATTATTATTTTTGTTGAATATTTACTGCGGATATATCGAAAATATCTCTTATTAAAGTTGCAAATAAATATTGTCTTCCTAGATTGTAATCATTCTGTTAGCGAGATTCCCCTTTAAATGCTACATTATTTGCACTTTGTGTTTACAGGGCTGGATGCGATCAGCAATCCGCGGTCTTGATCCCGAGATCTGCAAGCTAAAGACAGCCGCGGTGGCAGCTCTTGCGCAGACACTCCGGCGCTACACGAGTCTCAATCATCTGGCACAGGCGGCAAGGGCGGTTCTGCTCAATACCAACCAGATCAATCAGATGCTCACAGATCTCAATCGTGTAGACTTCGCCAATGTGCAGGTGAGACGATAAACAGATGTTAATTACAGTATTCACCAGCGTGTGTAAAAGTTTCATTTTTAGATAAAGATTAATTTTTACTGTAAACATTTACTACTACTTGTATTGTATTCCTTTTGTACTGTTTTTATCTTCCAACATATGTATATGTAGACTAACAAAAACTAGCACTAACTACTAATTATGTATATTGAAGGCCTGGGTATTCATGATTATTTGTTTAAAATGGAGAGTATAACTTTTCTTTAAAATACATATTATCTACACTAATTTATTCATTTACTTTATATTCACGTATTCATCTTTTAATTTAGAAATATATTTTAAAAAATACCCAAGTATTAAGACCAACAAAATGTGTTTCTGGCAGGCATTTAGTAGAGCTTAGTGCTTAACTGTGCATTAGTACTATACTGTGGTATACATTTTTATTTCTATTTAATGCTTTTATTCATACTAATTTGGATGTACAGGAACAGGCCTCATGGGTGTGCCACTGCGATGACGAGACCGTGGCTCAACTGCAGCAGGACTTTAAGAAAATCCTCCAACAGCAAACCTCTCTGGAAGAGTGGGCCGTCTGGCTCGATGATGTTGTCACCAGTGTCCTTCGACCTAAAGAAGGCATGGCGGACTTCAGCAAGGCGGCGCGTCAGTTTATTCTCAAGTGGTCTTTCTACAGCTCCATGGTCATCCGGGATCTGACTCTGCGTTCGGCCGCGTCGTTCGGATCCTTCCATCTGATCCGCCTTCTCTATGATGAGTACATCTACTATCTCGTGGAGCACAAGGTGGCCACGCATGAGGGCCTTACACCGGTCGCGGTTATGGGGGAGCTTGGCAAGGTTAGTGTGCCGAGAAATTGCTCAGTTACCTTTCACTTGAAACAGCTAATGGTTCTTAGTAAAATCACCGTAACTAGGAGGACGATTCTGTCACTTTTGTAAAGGAAACAATTTATAATAATATGCCTTTAGACAAAATAATTTTAGCTTTTATGTCTGACTAATAATTTTTTTATCAGTTAAATCTTAAACAAAATTCTTTCTGTGGATAATAGCTTACGTTAAAAGTAATGTTTTACTTTTAAAACTGGCGTTACATACATTTTTTGATTTTTAGAAAATATTTAAAAATTATTTTCAAAATTTGTAATATACGAATATTCAATTTTTTGTTTGATTTCAGTTCTTCCTTTAAATTTTAGATTCTACATAATTGATTTTAAAGATGATAGGCATATCTAAAAGCATTTGAAGCTGTGAAATCCTATTTTAACGTTCTCCCTTGCAGTGCGAATCGGGTGAAGATATGGACGGTGAGGACAGCCGAATGTCCTCCTTCGTGGAGCCCTCAGGTGGTGGCGGGTCATCGGCCGACCCTAACGTCGGCCTATCGGACGAGACAGCTCATCATCAGCAAACGGTGGGAGGAGGCGGTGGCGCTAGTACAACCAGCGGTGTTGGCAACTTTGCGCCCTACATTCTCGAGGTAGCGTCACGTTCGTCGGCTCTTCCATCGTCTGCCTCATGTTTGGATTCTGGAGGCGTAGCAATCAGTACGGGGCCATCAACCTCGCAGGCGAATGACTCTCTTCTGTTGTCAATATCGACGGCTGGCACTACAGCGACTGGAATTAGCAGCATAAGCGGTGGCCACACTTCTCAGGTATACCATGAGATTGTTTGAATGACTTATAACAATCATGTTGGGTTAAATAATTAGTTCGTAGAGGCAATATTTAAAACACAGAAAAATGTCCATAACAAAAGAATTATGTTTTCATTATTCATTTTAATACTCATTCCAAAAAATTAAAGCTTACACTTTTTTTCCTCTTTTGAGCTATAGCTAGTTCATGATAATCCTGTCAGTAATAAATACAAGTTGACGCTAGAGGACATGTATTTGTTAATGTTTATGATTATTATTATTATTTCCCAATATTCAATGCTTATGCCTCTCTAATACGGTGATTCTGCCACTCTCCTACCGATACACAGAGAAGCCTGGTGTCGGAAGGCGCTTCCTCCTACTTGAAGCGGTCTCAGTCTGAAATTGGTGGTACCACTACACCTACTACGGTCTTTCCGGGATTGCACCATCATTTGGGCGGCGGGGATAGCGGAGACCCGGCCAATAGTGTCAGTCTCGAGAATGGCTCACCCCCAGCTGTCACGGTGAGATTTATACGAAACTCTATTGAGGTGGAAATAACATTTTCAAAGAAACATGAACGACATTTAAACATTTATTTTTAAAGGACTATTAAATATTATTAATTTCTAGCAAAAATGAAATTACATATATTTATACGCAAATGCGAGAGTATCGATGAAATCACACTCTAAAATGATTAGAAAATAATAAATGCAATATGGTACAATTATTATAATATAAACTGTTGGTTGGATAATATTCGATTATTTTGCTTTAGTGTAATCCCCCTTGAAAAATGTTCCCCTTGCCACGAAGATTACCACAATCGTTCATGGCAACTGATTTAAGGCTTTCGTGTCATTATTGTTAATATTATTCTGTTTATTCCATTTTTGACACCTTTACAATTCACATAGGTAGTGTGGAACAGTTCTACTAGTGATCTGACAAAATCTCAACTTTTTCGAGCTTGTGTAGAATCAGTGATGTTGTACAGTGCCGAAGCTTTCATGTTCACACAAACCTTATCTAATTAACTCGACGCCTCTCACCGCACTTTACTCCGATTTTGTTTGGGAATTCATTTTCCCCAAAGAATAAGACGTAATCAAGATCTAAGGCGACTAACACACGTGGAAAAAGCAAGCATCATCGTTCGAAAGAAACGTCTGCGACTATACGGCCACATCCTCCGGCGACAAGATCTGCCGTTAACCAAGCTGCTGAAGCATAAACCTATAACAGAACCGTTTAGACGCGGAGGACACCTACGACTAACATACATGGGCCAGCTTGAAGAGGACCTGGGTTTCATCGGTGTTACACCTGACAATGCCATTACTACAGCAACAAATCGAGCGTTGTGGAAAAAACGAATTAGTTAATTAATTAGCAAACTGTGAAAGAGCAACGTATTACATAAACTATACAATGTTTCTTATACTATGTATTATGTTCAATGTAAATGAAAATGTGTACGTCACCATAATAATAAATGAATAAGAGCGAATTGTTGTGAGGACCGAACATTTTGGTGTGTATTGAAGGGATGGAAGGTGTCAATATATGAAGGGTGGAAACAGAACAATAACAAAGTAGCCAATCAGAGTGGCTTGAAAAAGGGGGAGAATATATGAGACATTAGCATAGAGAGAGAGAGAGAGAGAGGGAGAGAGAGAGAGAGAAAGAGAGAGAGAGAGAGAGAGAGAGACTGAGGCAAAAATAATATACGGTGATGTCTGGTCACAACAAAGGGCACCAAGATTTCATTGTTAAATATAAAATCTTACCGTTAAAAATACATATACCTATAGATGAATAAGTAAATAAAACATATGTATATCTAAACGGGAAAATCCATTTTGCACTTTGCACAATCATTCTGTTGTGCAAATCTTTCTCGGCATGATTGCTTTATAGCAGAATCCAACGACTGCTTACATTCAAGAAACTCACTATCTTTCATTAAATCCCATGAACATTTTCTTTCATTACGCAAATATCTTTGTATGCAGAAAAAAACATTACGAAGAGTTTCATTAGAATATTTTTCCCCGTTCTTCTTCCGGACTTCATAATCACGAAAGAAAAATTTCAGACTATAGGAAAGACTTTAGATACAGTTTCTAGACTTTCATAGCCAGTCTCCGACAAAAGCAAAATCAATTGAGCCTGAGTTTAAAATGTAATAATTCCATTGTTTTAACCAGTCATAATATACATTTTTTGCCCATATATTTTGATTTATTGTTCCTGGTGCAATTAGTTTATTGTGCACAGTTTCCACATCATCATCATGCCATTTGAATGTTATAGTGGATACTGCTGTTGAGGATGTAGAGGGTGCCTCCTTGGGCTTTTCAATTGGTATGTTTAGCAACTCGTAATCACATATAAACAGATCGTTTATGTCCGTTGATTCTAGAAATTCAAGAAAAGACAGTTCTTTGACTGTCAAACGTTTGCTTATAACAAATGTTTAATAATAATTATCTACAAGTAATTTAAATTCAAATTATTGTTCAAAATTAATTGAGGCACAGAATCTGTTAAAGAGATAAAGTTTCAGTTAAAATTACTGTAAAATATAAAATTTATTATAAAATTATATTGATTGTATCCTTTAACCTTTACTTAAATTATTAATACTATTTCTATAGGTACTGTACTACAAAAGATATACTTTGGGGTATATGAGCAAGTTGGGTATTATTACTAAAGTATCACTCTTCTTTTATTTTAAATTCGATTAATATTAATATAAATTATAAAAAGAGAAATTTAAATGAATGGTTTTACAATACTTGTATAAGATTACTAGTAGTATTCGATAATATTAAACAGTACATTTTCACCTTTTTGAACTTTTATTAAAATGTAGTATGGTAGTGTATTGGGATTAATAGATAATATTTTGACTCTTTTATAAATAGTTTGGATACATTTTTGCATGAAGAGCATTAAAGTGAGCGAGATGGAGTCGGGATGTATTGAGTCAATAAAATCTCTCATCTGACAAGCTAGCAAAAACATAAATCCAAGTTATAGCAACTATGCGTTTGCCGCGTATGACAGCGAGATATCCTGTTTGTCGCATGAAGACACGACAACCAAATTAGTGAGAAAAATATCTAAGAGTGTTGTAAAAATAAAACCGAATACGGAAAATATTATTGCCACTATATCGATTTAATTCTGTTATACACAATATGAAATACGAATAGAAATATCGCTGAATGTGCCTTTCTCTTCTTTCATCTCTTGTAGAGAAATTGCCAAGTTGAAATGTATTCCTTGGTATAAACTATAAACCCGCTGAAGAAAAGTTTGAAACTGCGGAAATCGACCGAGCTCCTGTTGTTGTTTTATCAACAACATGACTTCTTTATTTGATTAATGATCGGAGGGATAACTTTTGTCAGAAAGAGATGTTTTAATACATTCCCGTCAAGTCGTCCACGATGTAGTGAGGTTTTGTTTTATAACACTGTCTTTACAGCTGATGTTTGTTGATTGAGTACGCTCATAAATATTTATGAATATAACAAGATATCCCTGGTAAGCGAGAACTTTATAGCATCTTAAAGACAGAGGGAGAGTGAGAGGGTAAACATATATGAGGCGTGTAGTTTTAACAAAAAAATTGAAAGAGGTATATGGCGGTTATTATGACATAGAAGAGATCATAGAAATACAAGAAACTGGAACTGAAATAGGGAATACATAGGGAACCGATAGGGAATACAAGAAACTGGAACCGAAAAGTTGATAGGGAATACAAGAAACTGGAACCGAAAAGTTGATAGGGAATACAAGAAACTGGAACCGAAAAGCTGAAAGAAATACAAGAAACTGGAATCGAAAAGCTGAAAGAAATACAAGAAACTGGAACCGAAAAGTTGATAGGGAATCTTAGATGACGTTGATTGCCACTTGTTTTCAGTGGCATTACAATAAAAGGTGTTTTATAAATTTATTGCAGAAAATATTCCATTAAAAGTAATTTAAGTAATTGAATTATAGCATGTTTTGTATCACTCAATATAAAGTGTTCAGATTTGTATACTGTAAAGTCGTAGATGCATATTTAAAAAAAGCAACTTAATGGTTGTTTAGCTGTTTCCTAATAGAGTTAAGGGATTCTTAATATGTAAATACTGGCTTCTTGTTATGGGTAAATGATCTTACTCTTTTGAAAAATGTATTTGTTGTACAATTTATTATATGAAATTCGAGCTCTAACCGATCGATCGACCTTATTTCACCTTCTTCTTCGCTATAAGGTTATTACAAAAATTCTTGCTAAATTGTATATAAATGTTTCTTTGCCAATAACCAACAGTTTTTGTTATTCAAGTTATAGGATGGTTCTCAATTATCCTAAATTTAAACGGATTGGAAATTACAATGGAATTATCAGAAAGATTATAGATATTTAAAGTGCTGTAGTCGTAGAAAGTTATGGACATACACAGGGCGGATCCTGGACTTTATGGAGCCATCCCAGTAGCACCACTATTCACACGCTAAAACCAGCAAGATTAATAATGGAAAAATATATATGATCAAAACAAATTTATACGAAACAACATGTAATTATAGCCCTGTATTGTATAAGATACGTTGGTACCGAGTTTTGGTAGGTAATTAATAGACACAATTTGATTTAACAAAAAATAAGTATTTTGTTTTACAATATCGAATTCAGATAAATAACTATATTCTTTCATATTCTGTATTAGCAATACCCAATTTGAATAACAGGAGACAGTTCTACTACAATAATTAACAGAAATATATAATAGTAAGTATCTGCAGTGCTTATATTTTCAAACAAATAAACATACATAAAATATATAAATTAATGTGTTATTTTAGAATGATCGTAGGTATTTATCTATATTATGATTATTTGTTGAAAAGGACATTAATGGTGTTTAGTTGTATCTTAAAATAATTGAAATAAACTTTAAAATGTTTAGCTTTTTAAATAGATAATAATTTACTAGAGCTAATTAAGTTTATTTTACTTGATGGTTATATAGTTCAACTGTCAAGATATTCAGACATAAGTTGTTTCTCTTTCCAATGTGTTTTCAATAAATTTACAACTTTAGGATAATATTTTACAGCATAAACTTACGATCACAATATAGAACTAATAATAATTACCATCATAAAACATAGTTTGCTGAAGTAAATTTTTTCAATGAAGCTATCACATTTTAAGCTTATATCAATTCGGTTATACTTATTTTTAAATATAAAATTACACCATTTTTGCCATTTTAACTAATAAAAATACGTTAAAAAAATGTTTTCTGTCGAATACTTTATTATGTTATGGTTGATTTTTTTTAAAGCGAGTTAAAGAAAATATAACAGTTTTACTAAGTAATTAGCAAAATTATAAAATAGCAGTTTCTTAAAACAAGATAAAGATATATTTTTATAAAGAAATGTGATTCTCCATTTGCAGCATATGTTAATAGTAAAGAAAAGCAAAAGACTGCAAATTGAATGTTTATTCTCAAATTTTGGAGATCCACTCCATAAACATGAGACTCAAAGAATGAATTGTCTTTTTCTGTGTTTTTGTTTAATTTGTTATTTATACAAATATTGTATATAATATTTGTATAATTATATAAGAGGAATAAAATTTACAAATATTTAAAAAATAAACCAATAAAATTACTCATAAAGTTTCGTTAATAGATGCGCATTAATACTTTACAATCAGTTTCAGTATGATCAATAAATCGTGATATAAAATTGTTATATTTGTAATACATTTTTGCAACTAATTGAACCAATAAAAATATTTCTAACTATTTTCTAATAGCTATAAGCATGCCATGTGAGATGCTCGCTTATTTAAAGCAGCGTTACACGATAAAAATGAACTTATTAAAAAAATAACAATTTAAACAATGGTTCAGGGAATACTTTACACAGTTATAGTAGTGTTATAGTAGTTACTGCAGTGGTTGCTATGCAAAATTGAAGACCCTAATAACGGTTGCTATTTTTTTCTTAAGGAATATTTCTAATACATGTTGAACATTTTATGAAAATCAATTAAAGTTTAGTGGGTGTTAATGGGTCTGAAATATAAGAAGAAGGAGAAGAAAAGTATTTAAAAATATTCTAAGCTTGGTTCTATAATTGCTATTAGCATGAAAATTGACACGGGTTTACTTTTTAGTGGTGCTACAGATAAAAGTATAAATATTAAAACATATTTAATAGTATTTAAAAGAATGCCGAATCTTATACTGCATGTTATTGGTTACTCACATGAGCTATAAATATCCTTCTGCCATAGATTTAGATACCTTTAAATGAGCAATTTTAAAATACCTTTTTAAATCATTTTAGCTTAAAGAGGAACAGAAGGTAAACGAATAAATATATACCAAAGTACGAATACAATTTTTCCCATTATTTTACATAAAGGCAATCATATATGAGAGTTATATTCATAAATTAGTTTAAAATATACATATAGTATTACATATATTCGTATATACTCTCGTATTCACTAATTGCTAAAAAATAAGAAATTTTATTTCACAGCATATATGCAAGATAGTTAGTTGAAGCTTAACTATACAATATAATGCGTTTAGTATTCATTTATTGAAGAGTAACCTTTCAGCTCCATTAATATACAAGGAATGTATTAATTATCGAACCATTGAATTAACCAATTTATCTACATTTAGTTAAAGATTTGATTATTATATTAAATTTTGTCACTCAGTTTATCTGAAAATTGATTCAAAATTCAATTTACAAATTTGATAAATATGCAAAAAAATTTAGATTATAGGAAGCTTTCTATCACGTTTAATATTGATATATATATGTATAACGAAAGAATTTAACTTTTTTCTTAGACACATTTTGAATTCTAAACTACACTATTTGACGCCAAAAGAATGACAAAGATTAAATGGTTCACTTGCAAACGCAACAATTTGAACGACATAGCTGTACATTTATTTTATTTTATTTTATTTTCAATTCAAAACAAAATTATTATATAATTTCTACTTTAATCGGTTTAGCCATTTTTATATAAATCATAAATAATACTGAATGGTCATTTTGAATAACTCATATAATAATGAATATTAATTTTGTATAACTCATATAATAATGAATTGTCATTTTGAATAACTCATATAATAATGAATATTAATTTTGTATAACTCATATAATAATGAATATTCGTTTTAAATATATTATTATACATTTTGAATTCAATATGAAAATCAAAAAAAGCTTATACTCGTGTATTAGACCTCTCTGATATTTGATGTAGAAAATAAATTTTACCTAGCAGCTTTTATTTTTCGCTTATTTTCTATTAGATACCTTCTAACATAAATTTAGATTATTTGTTTATCTCTCTACCTAGATAGACAACCTATGCCTCGCGCTGGTTGGCGCGTAACTTAACTGTG
>JAYRBW010095604.1:0-20503 GCA_036023295.1 Invenusta paracnida | reverse complement strand
GCATTATTATTATTATTTTTTTCATAATATATATGTATTTTTTCTTTTAAATTCTGTAATATAGCAGGGCCGGCGGAAGCAAATGTAAAGGGGGGGGTCAAACTTTTAATAGCGATTTCACACATTAAATTTATTATATTGTTAAAGCCTTTTTGTAAAAAGTTGGAAGGGGGGGGGGCAGTTCCCCCCTGTCCCGGTTCCACCGGTCATGTATATAGTGTATACAAATACTTCTAAAATTGTATATTATTATTTTATAGTTATCAGATACTTAATATTTTATTTGTATTTTAGATATATAACCTTAATAAAAATATTATATATGCCTATATGTATATAATATTCAGAAATTATAGAGCTATTTAGTCCTTATAAATTATTACAATTGATGCGCATGTCAGATCCCAGAAAGTGCTTCTTTGTGAATGAGAGATACGTTGGTTCAATTATATATCTTTCGCGATTGTGGCAGCTCGCGAAATCTAATTCTCACATAGTCACACGCGCTTAGAATAATAACAATTTAGCTTTATAATAAATTGGGAAATCTTATTTAGCAATCGCTATGCAGAAATCAGATATGATATCCGTTTTAGTTATATTTGTAAATCATCCGTAAAATAATATACACATATAATAAATAAATAAATATATTTCGAAGTTTAATTCCATTCGTGTGGCTTACATATAAAATTACAGATCAAATTAATAAGTATAATGTTATCCTCTTCAATCAATAATACTGGTTAACTTAGAATCTGCATCTTACTGAATGGTGATCATGTTACTGATATATATTGTGCAGTTTGATTACGTTGAATATATATATAGTGACGGCCAATTATCCGTATACCATCAATCATACAAACTCGCATGAAATAAAAGGGAAATTTGATTAAATTTCACGCATTATATCCCAAAACATCAACACTGACCAGAATTTATAACTTTAAGGCGATAGTCCATTCCCATCATAAATAGTCATATATTCAGACATTGTGAGACACATGCATCTCAGAATCCCATTATATATTATTATAGAACTGCAGCATCCTCTTTTGTTTGCAACATAATAGTTCCTGTTACGGTTGACGAAATTCCAATGATGATGCAGGAAGCCGACCATGATTTTAAGATATAATTCAAAAGGACTCTTTTGGGAGGCCTGGGTCATATGTTTCTATAAGAATTTGGACATGATTGATAACCATGAGGCTTTATTATATATTTAACTGGATTATGAAAACAATTGCATCACTGTGTTTCATAAAATTGAAGATGAAAGATGAAAGATGACGGTGATTTATACCATATAGACACCACGCAGGTATAATCCTGAACAATTTGGGACATTTTTCTCATAAACTGCAGACTCATATTCTCCAATAATGTTATATATTTATTATATAAACTATGTAAATAAATTTACATTTAGACGAGTGTGCAAAATTAGAATTCATAAAGTATTTGTGAAATTATATTGAAACTTTACAATATTAAACAAAACTTAAAAAAAAGAGTTGTCATATATTATATACTGCTATGCATATTTATATATGTTATATTTTATCCTCAGATAACCAAAGTGTCAAAGGGGGAAATTGTGGATTTTTGTTTCCATTTGAAGAATATATAAGAAATGGGAATTGCTATGATATGATTGGATATATTTTAAGTAATTTAATATACATATGTTTATATATATATATATATTACTTGAAATACAATCGATTTTAATTAAGATAATCTCAGGTGAACATTTTATGAAAGAAGAACTACCATTCCTAATCTTTGGCTCTATTATCCAGCTATAATATATATATACAAATAAACAAATTTTGTAATATAAATGCTCAACTAAGAAAGGTAATATACGAAGAAATTCTTCCGCACTTTACACTTTCAGAAATATTACATTTTTGTTCGATAATTACACAATTATCCCTACTCTAGACTACTCTATTTTTAACTCTGTGATATATATTAATAATTATATTTGCTTATTTTAAACCATATCGCGCTTACACTTGCCTCATCATAATATAAGCTTTATAACATTATTTGACTCATATTTAGTAAATTATATAACTTCTTGAAATATTTTGTAATAATAAAATTATAACATTATAGACTTTATAAGCAAAATCAACAAATCTTAACAATCAATCAATCAATCAATACTTGCAAATTGAGAATTCTATCAATAAATTAATACATTAACTAATATTAGTATATGATCGGTCATGACTATAATTACAGGAAATGTCCATGTTTAATAACTGTGCTTTAACACCACACATTATAAATTTAAACTTATTATAACATTATATAGGTATTAGGTAATACTTTTAGGCAAATATAGTATATCAATAACATTTTTTGTATTTGTTATTATTTTATAAATCGATTTTTATAGGTACGTATATAATCTATACAAAAATATTTTAAGGGGTATGTTATAATACCAATTTAGGTTCTGGATTAAATGTCATATAAGATCAAATATATATATATTGAAACATGTTTAATTGTATTTAGGTACTTCCGATATATAGTAATGTAATATCCGTTTTGTGACACCGTTTCAAATTATCATTTGAGTCTATACATACATTTATCTAGTAAATGTATTGCACAGAGATTGTCAAGTAATAACCTTTTTGATTTATATAATATTATTTATAAGACCACTGCGCATAGTAATTGAAGCATCTAAATATTACTGCCTATTTCAAAAGTTTACCCGTTTTATTTTCTTCTCATGCATAACAAATTAAGCTAAATAGTAATTTGATGTTAACTATTTTTTATGTCAATATATATTATATGCAACGATATATTTTTGAAAATGAGGGTTCCAAACATCTTTTACATTTATTATCTCAACCGAAAAGACTAACCGTAATCTTAATTAACAATACACAATTGTCATACACAAAATATAAGTCTCTATACTATTTTTGTAAGATCAGATATACCATTTAATTGTATGTAAAGATTACTGTTAGTAACAAGTTAGCGATATAAGAAGCGATTACCAATTTGTAATAAATATGAAAAGCTTTTTCTGTGTTTTGGTTTTTGACGACGTCTGAAGCACCACATTTATTTTGGCTCGTCATTCTGCGGGTTATAGGCAGTGTATGTCAATGTTATGATATATACACACATATATGTATACGATATAAAACAGTATTTATGATTATTATATATAATTTTTTCATTGAAGAAACAAATCAGCTAACAAATCTACAGAATGAGAATTCCACCACAAGAATTACTAGCAGCGTCAGTTGGCATCGTTTCAGAACTATATGTTCTGCTCCAGTGATCAGCTGAACACCTCAGTTTTGAGTATACCTATATATGACTCATTCCAAAGTTGAGAGATATTAGAAAGATACATTAATTAGATAGACAGATCGGCTGTGTAGTCCAGGGCCCATGGACGGTCACTGGGTTGTCTTCAACAGTTCTGAAGCACAAAAGACCGATTCTGTGAATAATTAGAACCGGTCCATGTTAATAGTGCCGCCTTACGATAGTCGACACGCATTCAGCTAGCAACCAGGGAGGAAGCACGGAAGATTGAGAAAAGCATTCTGGTGCAGACAAGAGTTCACACACGGTACAATTTATTGCAGCTTACATCTTCTAGTATATATATATAAGTAAACTGTAAGCAGTTAGCAGTTAGCATTACTACGCAGGGCTAAAGCAACTCTTCGTAGGATGCGGCGTTTTAATTGCATTCGTAGTACGACACTTAACTTTATATATATAACTTATATTGCTGTTTCCGCACAGACCAGACAACTTTTTTTATGACATCTTTAACAATGCCTTGTCATTTTTGAAGATGTATTTCTTCAGTAGTGGATTTCCGGAATACGTATATAAATCCAGTCAAGCGAGAGCTGTTGACCGGATTATAGAAAAATTATGCCAAACTATCAACTCATTATACGTGTTTGAAGAGTATGAGTCTATTACTTAAAATGTGAAGCATGTATATATATAAATAGCGCATATAATTATGCTACATTGTATTAAAACATATATCTTATATATATATGGATATTAATATAATTGTACAAAAGGCTTTCAACCACGTGATGCCTATTTTTAAGAATTATGTTCTCTAAAATTGTAACTATAATATTATATATAGACTGCTTTCATGCATGTGTCGTATTTTCTTTTAGTAAACGTTATGACATTTATTGCACTACACACTTTTATTTTCCGGATTATATATTCGATAGCGATATTTACATTTCCCTGTATATTAGATCATAATGCGGCGTTTATTTAGTTAAGTAAGAATATATGTAGTGGGGAAAGAGAAAAATAGAAAATGTTTTATAGTTCCTAAAAGCATTCCTAATCCGCAAGCGTATACATATACAGAGTTAGATCAATGAATAGATAATAAAAATTCCTTTATTATTTACTTTGATACAAAATTGTGTACCTGTAGCATATTTATTAGAAACAATTTGAGCAAAACTAAAACTAAAAATTGTAAATTGTAAATTTAAAAATGCTATGGCGTTTAATCAAAGGAATGCGTGCATTACGCGCACTTTTATTTATTAGATTTTAAAGCAAGTACAGTAATTGATAATAGTATAAAATAGGTGGCAATAAATTGATCTGTTTTAAAAATTATGAGGCATCTGATTTGTTATATTCATAATATGTCATTTTTCGGCAATGGTTAGGTAATATAAAAAGTTACGATGAATAAACAATATGTGATACATTATAAAATAATACCTATATGTTGCTGTTACGTAGATATAAGACTAAAAAAATAAAATTTATAATAAAACATAATCAAAATAGTATGATTTTTTAGTAGTACACATTGTAGACACATTTTCCAGAAATTTCTTTTACTATATATACATATATATTGATATACCTTTTAACGAGTTTTTAAGTATAAATTACAATCATGGTAATGATATCATAATTTATACGTCATAAATTTGCAACTCATAAAGTGACTCTTACAATGTTACAGTGAATCTTACTATTTTGCAGTGGTTCTTATAAGCTTATACAGTGACTCTTGCAATTTTACAGAAACTTTTACTATCTTAAAGTGACTTTTCCATCTTTCAGTGAAATTCTTATAATCTTTCAGTGACTCTTACAATCTGACAATGATTTTTATAATCTTCAGTAACGTTTATCATAAAAAGGGACTTTTCAATCTTTTGGTCACTTTACCATCTTAAAGTAAATCTTACAATCTTATAATGACTCTCTGCATCTATATACATAGGTACAAATTACTCTATTACATCAACTTATATACAGATGTTAATTAAATGCGATTTTATTCATGAAAATAGCACCCCATGCTATAATATTATATATATGCAATAAAGAATATTATATATAATAATCATTATAAGGTATATATTTATGAACCAAATCACTTAATATATATAATCAATGTTAACATTTCTCTTTTACTTTTAGATTTCTTAATAAATATATATACCCATAAATACAAAAATAAGTACCTAAGTAAAAAAACAGTAATTAAAATATACATTTTAATCTGTACTTTAAAATATTTGTGTGCGTTGGTATTCGTTTATTTATACATATTTATTTATTTACATTATACATAATTTGTTATAATATATTCCATTTAGCACAAGAAATATACATAACGTGTGATACACTAATTTATGCATTGTGGTCTACCGTGTACAAGAAAAAGTATGCCTATATATGTACATATTTACTTTCATGTTTTTGTTATTAATTTTTACTCTAAGCAAATATGTATAGGTATAATATAAGTAAATAAATATAAATGGCTGTGGCATTTTGCATATGAATATATAATATACGCGAGCATTATTCAAAAGGATAACAGAAATATACTGTATTTTGGTATTGAGGTTGAGGGTTTGATAGGTACCAGCAGACTTCAAAGTGTTCGTTCTATAAATATTTCATTGTTATAGATGAAAGGTGATATACCGGCACGGAAACTTATAGTAAAAATCAGGATGATTTCATTTTAGATCGAGTGTATATTGGAAGAAGGTTTTCTTCATATATTTCTTGAAATATGTACAACAGTCAAGCTAATTATTTGTAGAAAAGTTAATAGTTATATACGTTATATATATGTGTGTGTAGGTATTACCACCATACAAAATTATATTTTGCACGGGGTTTATTCATGCATAACATCAACAATAATATGTCAACTGATATTTATGTATAAGGACCTACTAACCTTTAATCTAATTATTACATCCGTTTTAAATCAATTTAATAATTTTGGAACATAACGGCTAATGCTATATAGGTACGGTACCTTATTATAAAACTTTTAGAGATTCTAAGATTAAGTTGAATAATTTTCAGAATAACGAATAATTTTGCAACTAACCGCATTTTTAATGGCCTTATTCCAAATGAAATATGAAACTTGTGCAACATTTTGTTATGTTAAACATTATAAAGTAGAACTGAATTTAATCACTGTCTTAATAGTGAACTATTTCAAAAGAATTGTTAAAAAGTCGATATACATACAATATAAATTTTCCGCAAAAATTTTAATGGTAACATCGGTCAGACGCTTCTAGAGAATTTAAATTGTCTTTCACCTATTTTTACGAATAAACTAATCACTGCCCATATAATATGGTTTAATATAGTTACAAGTGTATGTCTATATGTACAATGGGATGTTATAGGCATTTCGTAATATAAGCCAGTGAAGCGATTACACCGGAACAATATATGAAGCAATTGTCCGGAAGATTGGCCAGCGGGTAATATCTCCAAACTCCACCTCTTTTTCCTCCAAAGACAAAGAAGCGCGTGCAATATGACCCCCCCCCCCCCTCCTCTCTTCTTCTCATCTCCTCTCTCACACCTACCTGCCCCATCCCGTATATTTTTACGACTACCTAAGTGTTATTTCCCCAGCAGTGATGACAATTCAATGAAGATTCGGTTAACGAACGAGTGTCTCTGAAGACTATAATACTAGATCTCATTTGTCTACAGGTGCGTGGACAACTCGAGTCAAATGGATTGTTGACCGGGACAACAATTAGCCCGTTACGCTTGCTGTTCCCCCTTTTTATTGCAGCTTATTAATTGGCCTGCCTGGGGTGAAATGGCACTAATTCAGTTTAGTATTATTCTGGTGTGATATATAGTTAATATTATGACCGATACTGAGTGAACCAAATAATAATCCTTAATACTCCAACATATTTATATCTGTCATAATTAAAAAACGTATTAATTGTTGTATAACTTCGTTATTTCATATATTTCCCAAATTTATATTTCATTGATATATGTAATTTACAATATTTCGCTTGCATTATGTAAAGGTGACTTTCTACTTATTTTTGGTTTGTTTTATAAGCAAAAACAATTATAAAAGATATTTGAAAATCAATGATTTTGAATGATTAATTTATCAACTAAACATTTTTTTGATGCGTCAATTATTCTATGCACGTTTTTATATTAGTTTAATTGGAACAAAGATATTAAAAACTTATATAAATAACGTATTTAATAAAAGACAAAATATTAAGTAATAATATGATTGAGAAAATTAATCATAAAATAAAAATATAGAACATTACAAGCTACATTTTTATCCGACTTCTTATAATTATTTGTTTGATAATGTAGAGTACTACTGATAGTAGTATAGGAGGTTTTATATAAAAATGAATAAAAATGTTTATTTGATAGCATGGATTATATGTCTATGTTTGTATTTATTACGTCTTTAATCATTATTTTCACTATTCGTTTAAAATTTTTCCTTTTTATATACTAATTGTACCTAGGTTATCATTTTGGTACTAATCAACGCTTATTTAATTTTTATTTATTTATTGATAAACTTAAATGCTCAGCATATTTGGAATTATGGAACATTGAACAATACATACATTTTCAACATTTATATGTACATAGCTATATACCTTTAATAATTATGTTTTCTATTTTTAGAAATTGGCACATGCAGTTTCAATTTTTATATATATTTAAAAATATTTTATATCTATGTTTTATATTATAAATACTATTTTTAACAATTACCTATATATATTTCTTAAAGTATTTCAAAAGTAACATTTTGATGATTTAGTTTATGGGCAAGCATTATAATTAATTCTTTTTTATATAAAATGATTAGTTTATTATTTATTGGAAAAAATTAATTTATAATACTTATCGCTAAATCGATATACAGAAATACGACTAATTTAAATAAATAGTTAAACATTAAATAATTTCTTATAATTGTACATGCAGCGAACTTCATTCTTTTGTTAAAAATTTGCACATCTTTAAAAGTAAGAAAAAATAAACTGGTTGCATTAATCCAAATGCAACTGAACTAATGCAGCTCCAAAATATTTTAATTAATACCCAATACAACTCTATTTATTTTGCCTGGTAATTTGCTTTTAATTACTTAATAAGTTAGCACGAGTATAAAAAACATACTTTTCAAAAATAATATGTTTGGAAATGAACAGTTAATTCATGTATTCACAACAGTTTTTATTAGCGACATCAATATTTGACTAAATTGAATTACTTATTTGGCGGCCGAGAAGGATCATACAACAAAAATGTAAAAATACGAGTAGGTGAATATGTATTACACGTAAGAACATATTTGCATATATTTAAACATATTCATATGTATATATGTGCATATATTTGCAAAAATATCGACATATATTGGACATACAGGGGCGGATCTGGGGTGTCGCGACCACCCTGTCTTAACCTGAGTATAAATGCCTAATATATATTTATGAATTTATGAAATAACATTTTTAGTATTTCCATATTATTATTTTATATTGTAGTATTTCTATATAAGTGTATAAGCAGTAGAACAAATATCTCGATTTATATATTATTACTGATATAAAGACATGTATTTTTCGATCGAGATCGTTCTCGACAATGCGAAGACTCAAGAACTATTAGAGGAAAAACCTGGGAGAAGAGGGATGGGCTGGGCTTACACTCTTAACTATTCATTTGACACTTGTTTAACACTTTATCCAGCCAAGATTGTGTAGCGATTTGTGCAAAAGTAATCTCGACGGCTCTTTTGCCAACGCATTTTATTTGATGATTATAGTGCATTACTTTTGTATGATCTTATGTTTTTTAAGATTAAAATTATATATATCACCACATGCCCTTAAAATAACTCTTGCGAACTTACTATACTTATATTTTGCACCCCTTATTAGCAACATTTTTAGAAAATTTAAACTGTACAAGATTGACAAAAGTAATATCATAAATGAAATCTCCGCTGAATTTAAGGTGTGTTCCAATAAAAAATATCAACTGTATGCACTCATTTTAAATAGCTTGACATCTTTTAATCAATCGATGGTTAAATTTTGATTTATATAATTTTATATTCGTACACATTCTTCATATTTTAATTCTTAGCACCCTGATAAATCCGATCCCCCATCTGCTGAAAGCTAGCTAAACCCGCGCCTGTCATACCTATTTGCAAATATGTCGACATAACTATTCGTGTTTATGTGCACGTATTTGCAAACATGTCGATGTAACTTTTCATGTTTATGTATTACATGTTACACATATTTACAAATAGGATCCATCTCGACTGCCATAATGTAACACATGAACACGAATATGTCGACATGTTTGCAAATATGCACAACATGAGCGTTTCCCAAAAGTGGAAATGTTAACGTCTCCGATGTCGCTCTTTAGGAAACGTTCATTCCCAAAGTCGGAATCGTTTGGCGTAATCATAGAAATTAAGTAGGTCACGTATTTGATTCCCGACACGCCTCTGCCCGTGTCCAAATTAAAGCGCGCAAATAAATTTGAATTTTTATAACAATAAAAAAGTTAGTTTGAGTTTTAAAGAAAGTTATTTGCATGAATAATATTTATTTTCATTATTTATATGAAATATATTCACCGATTCATTTAAAATTTGTAGTATACATCGATTTACTTTAAAATATATCTTTCGGTTTGATGCTCCACTTTAAATTAAAGAGCAGCGATAAAAACATTGTTCATTCCAAAAGTTTCATATTTCTGGCAAAAAGAGCGTTCCAAACGATTCTACTTTTGGAAAACGCTCCGTGAACATGAATATGTCAACATATTTGCAAATATGTGTAAAATAATACACATAAACAGGAATATATCGACATATTTGCAAATAAGTAACAGTTATAACGACGTTTTCTGAAATATGTTGACATATAGACATATTTGCTGTATATGATCCTTCTCGACCGCCAAATATACCTAAGTTCAATTTGAATGAAATTAATCGAATTTGAATTCTCTATAATATTCATTCATATCTGTAGCACAGCAATAGTATGCTTGAGGATTAAAATTGCCTATGTCGAATTTGAAATACCTAAATTTGAAACATTTAATTTTTTAATATTTTTTGTGATTTTATTCAGATTTGTCTGTTCAACTAAGGACACATGATCATTCAATTTTTACTGCCGGCAAAACCATAAATGTATACATTTAGTTAAAAATTGAAATTGATGTAAAATATACGGCTCTCTAAAAAAAATCTATAAACTTAATATTTAAGAAACGAATATGAATTTATTATTTATAACAGACCTAAATTTAAAACTACAAATTTAAAAACGAACATTTTTAATGCAATAATATTAAAAAGTGAAAATTACAAATTACCTTCCTATTACAGGAGTAATATATTCTCCATAATCGTGAACAATATTTAAAATATTATACAGTTCCGTTTACTGAAACAACGTTTTTTGTCTTAGCTGAATGATAAGATAAGAATCACAAGCTAGTTATCCTTCTTTCAAATATTTATTTAATAGAAATAAGCAGGTGTAAAATAGTACAATTATAAAGATAAAATTGATTACTTGATGACAAGAAGTAACATTTTTAACAATATGTGACAAACACCATGTTTTATTGGTCATACAATACAGATAAGTGAAAATTAGATATTAAAAGAATACATAATCATTAGAAATCATGTATATATACATATTAACTTAAATGATGTGTACCTTTCCCTTAACAAATATTAATACAATCGTTATCAAAAACTATTAAAAGAAGGGATTATTTGTTTTAGACATGTACATTTGTATTAAAAAAGTTACTATATGCATTATATCCATACATGTAACATTCTTAAACGTTATTTGTAATTTATTACCTTAAAATATGTATTTAATAAAGCTAGTTAATGTAAAATGATCAGTTTTTCTTGTGACATTTTATGATGATGCGTCGCTACATTAAGAGAAACGCTACACAATTATTGTGATTGTTATAATAATATAATCTTTATAAAATTACGCATATTTGGATATGTGAAAAATTTTCATGTTATGAGTCTTAATAGAATAATTAAATAGTGCGGTCAGATCAGATATTTCAAATACATATAGACAAATCAAATTGCATTAAAAGTGCGATACAAGAACTACTAAATAAAGTTCAGAAATATACAGTTTACATATAGTTTATAATGTATATATTTAGTTGTCCTTGGTGCGTTATTTGTGCACATATACGTAAAGTCAAATAATTTATTTGACAAAAACATTATCGAATTCTTGCTTTCGTCTGCCGGCCAGATTATTTTTTCCAACGACTGAAACTGACGATAGGGGAGCAATCGACGTCTTTAGATAATTCTGCAAAAAAATAAGTGAAAATATAATATACTACTTAAAATATTTGCCAGGAGTAACATCAATATTTTTGAAAATTAGGCATCGATAAATTTAGAATATATATATTCATAATATTATTTACGTAGTTATAGTTCAGGTGGCCATCAAATGTTATGCAAATGGTAATCGGAATAATAATTTTGAATCTATAATTCAGGCAGATTAAAATAAGGAAAATTTAAATTTTTGATTTTATTTTAAATATGATAATAATATGTTACTAATATTGTGCTAATTATAATATTATAATATATTATATAAAACAGGAGTACAAATCTTCATTATTTATTCTGCCGGAATTATAACATCAAGGTTATTTTTCCGATTTGCCGGAAGTTTAACAAGTTGGTTGTTTATTATTATTTATTATTTAATAATACAAAATGATTAATATCTATTTTTCAGATTTTCATTTCATTTCGCATTTTGGGGGAGTTGAAAAAGCTCTGTATGTAATCACACGAAAGATTTATTGCGGATAATATGAATTTTCAGCCCAATAAAGACTTTACCGAAAATAAAGAGTTGATCCGTTAAAACATTTTTATGTTGAATTATAAAACAACAAATAATCAAAGTTCTGAATAATCAAAAATCAAACAAATAGTTACGAAAAGGAAAGATATTAGTGAACAACATACACAGTTTTAATTCAAACAAATTTCAAGCAATATTAGAAGTGATTTGGTTATAAAGAATAATTTCAAAATAAATTATTCATATTTTTAAATTAATAGTTAATATTTAGTAATACATTTCTTCAAAATTTCACTTTTAAACTGGAATTTTAGGTAGATTTGTTGAAATTTAAATATACATATTTTTTATTTGTCTATTTGTTTATTTTAATATTAAACGCAAGTCTTAGAAATTGTTTTATCGTTGTTAGTTGTTGTTAGTTGTGTATTCGATCTCTATACAATTCAACTGAAGAGGTACTAAACGCAGCATTTACAATATGACATTTTTGAAGGAAAGGATTTATTATTTTAAACAATTATATATTCAACATCCTTTATTCATTTTAATAAACAATTCAATTTTGACTTTTCTCCACAAAACTTAACACAAATGGGTACCTAAAACGTCTTATTTAACCGTTTAGTAAGATAATTTTGTCGATTTTTTTCAACCGTTGAGCAATTATAATGGATAAAAGTTGCCTGAAACATATAATTTATCACAATTGTACATAAAACTATTTGATTACATGAGCTAAATCATGGATATCCAATCTGTATTCAAACTAAATCATTGAGCTGAAACTCTGGCCAATTATTACTCTGCATGATGCACATATACGGAGGATTTTAGTCAATTAATGTAGTCAATTATTTATTGGCATTCGAAACATACACACATACAATGTATGTTTAAAGTTTTGGTCAAGCTGACAAAACTAACTCACATGAGCGTATACCAGAGCATTCTTTTTCTCTGCTGCAGAGGCCCCTTCACCAACGTACACATAAATGGTGTCGCCCCCATCGATAATGTACACGTCCTGTGGATTGTGGAGCGAAGAGGGGCAGCGAGGAGGTCACAATATTCAATCATTTTAAATTTAATATAGGAAACTGGATAAGAAAGATTTAATTAATTAAATATTTAAATGAAGAATTCATAAAGTTAATAAGGAAGAAAAGCGACATAAAATATATGATGAGTCAAAGAGTTTTTCACATATAAGTAAGAAGATATAGCTTAAGGAATGGCAGTTAATCTAAAAAATCGAATGCAATAACGTTTAATTTATAAATATAAATCCTCTAAAAAGACTTACGTGTTCATCAATGGAACCGGGAGAAAATTCGGTTTTCACAAGTTCCAAATTTCCACTGGCGTCCGAAAGTCTGCAAATTTTGCATCAAAACATTGTATAAATTATAATATTAACTTTATTAAACGACAATAACTTCATTTTTGTTTTAAGTACATACAAATTATTAACATATTTCGCATTATTACTGTGTACAAATAACAAATATATTATTCAAGGATAACATGATTGGTTTAAATTATATAAAAGATTAAAGCTTTATACTTTAAATATATACTTTTTAAGATTTACGTTGTCTCTATTTTACTCTAATTATTACCACATAAATGTCCATTCTTCAACATTATTAAAAATAAATGCGTTGTTATTAATTTTAAAAATGTCACTGTCTGTGAAAATGCTTATTTTTCTGATTACTTGTGTAATTTGAAGAGGTATATCTTCAATCTTCTTTCTGAAAGGAACTCAGCTGATTGTACTATTCATCCTTTAGATATATCAAATTAAAGTTTGCAGAATAACCAAATGGTTAACTATCTTTATATTTACTGCTACTGTAATATTTACTTATAAAATAATGGACATATCAAAACAAATATTTGTATTCCTTCCCTGTACTTTCATTATGGGTTTTAATATTCTTTTGTCATATACGCTAATTTGTATGTTATGACTTCTACTTTGGTTCTCATTTTTTGTAAATATATATACAATTATTATTATTGATATTTTAAAAGACTTAATTATTTAAAAAGTATACTACTTGTATTACTTAAATTTATAATTTATAATTTATAACTATTTATATATTTATTATATCGTAAAATTAAAGCAAATAATTAATTTGTATTATGCTGAAGACAATGTGGAATTTCTGTACTAATATAAAGCGTTTATGCAATTAAATTAGGCAATTAACACATAGTGAAAACATATCAATACGTACATATATGTAAACACTGTTAGAAACCGACCTTAGAAGTATCTTCTCCCTGGCCTCCTCGTTTTTGACCTTCTCCTTTTTCGGTTTCACCTCTTCCTCAGAAAGAGCATCAGCAAGCGCACTCAGGGAGTCCCCCTCTTCCAACACCTCCACAGAGGCCTTGCCATGCCTCGAGGACTTGAGTTCTTGGAGGTACTGGGCCGCGCGGAACTTTTCGTCCTTGCTGGAACCCGATCCGTTCCACTGGTACACTTGGAGGCCCATGTCAATGATAAACACGTCACCGGAATCGAGAGCATTGCGCGACGGTTTGATCTAAAAATCGAAATGTATACGAGACAATAATATAATACAACTTTTCCAATCAAATTTAGAGGCAAATTCCTTTAAATTCAACATTACTCCAAACAAATGAGATTTTAAATAAATCAAATATGGATTTAGGGTGATCAAGTACAGTTCTAGAATATAGATATAGTATATTATTTTAAATAAATATAAATGTGCAGAGTTTTATAAAAATACGTTTTCCATATTAAATACATATTTTTAAATTGAACTTCAGATATATGAAGCCAGCTATTTATTTTAATATTATTAATACATACATATTATTTATCAGAATATAAATATTGGTCGTATAATACAGATAGTTATATAGAAAAAGTGTCGAAATTATTCAAAAGTTTTAGTGGACCATTTTGTCATTCCTTGAATGTTTAAACCTTCTGTCATTCAGTGAATATCTTTTACTTCTATGTATTTATTTAGATAATATTAATTTCTGAATGAATTATAATATCTATTTTAATATATGGTTTTAATCAAACCAGAGGTTATATATTACATTGAAACACAACAATGAAAAAATAAATCAGACCTCTTTGACAACAATCATGGTGGCTTTGTTCCCAGAGAAATGAAGCAGTCGAGGTTTGTATTCCTTCGGCTCGACATGACGGAAGCCACTCTCGAAGCCACCCTTCATGTACCTGAATATTGAAGGATATATTTCTGGATTAATTAATCTTAAAATTCTCCCATTGGTTAATATAACTTGATTCATTATTGTAATCTATATATGTAGTAGACTTTAAGTTATTCAGATATTTTGTTATTAACTTATTTTTACATTTTTATACACACAACTAAGACATTATTTCATAACAACATCGTTTAAAAGCTTGTGTTGGTATAAAAGATCTATTAAATATAAACTAAGTGCAACTGTAAGTTTTGTATTTTTATGTTTTAAGTTTAAAATGTATTAATCCAATAAAATACACTCTTATACAAATAACGAAAGGTGATTATAGAAAAACATTGCAACAACTTGGTATTGTTTGTAATTTTAGCTTTATTTAAAATTATTATTTTGAATTATTATCTTGTAAAAAATAAAGCAAGATTCTATTAATATCATTACTTATATCATGAAATATAACATCTACTTATTTTTATTGAAATATACGATGAAAAAATAAAAATACTACTATGAAAATATACTATAAAAAAAATTGTCATCTAAAATGTTAATTTCTAGAAATATGAAATATAACATCTACTTATTTTTATTGAAATATACGATATTTCTAGAAATTAACATGTTAGATGACAATTTTTATGACTTAAGATATTACAAATATACATTCATGCATCTTCAGTAGCTATTTTAAATGAGTTAATTTTGCTACAATGATTTTTAAACATAATGTTATACTTTGTCATTGCATTCTATTATAATAATTTAGACTATAATTGTAACTACATTATTTTATGTATTGTAATACATAAATAATAGAAAACACATGGACCAAGTTTATTCAATCATTTAAATGCACGATGGCAAAGATGGAGTATATTTACTGATAGAATATTTGAAACAATTCAGGATTAATTATAGGAAAATGGGTTTAGTGCAATAAATCTATATTTATATTACATTTTATATTTTAATCATTATTTTGAATGTTAAATTAAATATTAACTTAACACTGGTAAATTTCGTCTTTCATTCCTTTTTGTTTCAATGGTTTCATGTCATTTGTTTTTACATACCGAATGGTTTTTTCACAGTACTTTCAGTTCTTTTTATTTTGCTCCCCTGTTTACATATAGAAAATACTAAGAATACATTTTTCTGAACAATGAGCGAATTTTGAGACAAATTCAGGATTGATGCTTTGAAAATATCAGTCAATTGTTCGTAACTACTCATATAAGTTCCAGCAGTTTTCCGACATTGAAACAAAAGATACTATAAAAGAAAAGGCGTGAATAGCTTTCGAATAAAACTATTTCAGCCTCATTTATCTCATTCATTGTACCTCGATAATACTAAAGAGAGAAGAGGAGAAGCTCACGTTAGTGACTGGAAGTAGCTCTTGAAGAGGCTGGACTCGTTGTGTTGGACCTCGCGGTGCTGGATGGCCCTGTCGTCCAGAAAGGTGTCCAGTTCCACTGTCTTGTAGGCCGCGGTGCCGTACTCATCCTGAAAAGGAGGATGAAGAGGTTTCATTACTTTATATATACATGCCACTAATAATAACTTTTGACCAAGCAGCTGCCATCTTTTTCTCTCAAATATCAAAACTTTTTGAAGGTAAATCCGTTTTATTTATTTCATTTTTGTTTCCTTTAATTATTCCTAAATGTTAAAAGTTGTACAATTTCCAAACACTAACATATCAATAATTAACAAGATATGTGTGTAGGTGAATACAAACATATATATGTACATATATATTAATATTATTATATAATATGAACTAGTAATTCAACTTCAAATTTAAATATGCCTTAACTTTTCTGTTACAAAATACTTAAAAGAAAGTGATATTAATTTAATTTTTAATATTATATTTCAGGTCCGTAGCAATGTGTTTGAGAGTTAGAGTGCGAATTTATTTGGGGCCCCTGCTAAATTAATGAAAACAAGTGTGTTTTTTTTACTTTTGAGGAGAATTTTTTAAAATTTCATTAAGAAGATATTGCTACATATTTTAATGATAAATAAAATACGTTAGAAAAGGTCACATATTTCTTGAACAGTGTTGGTGGCTCTATAATAACAATATTTAAAAATAAGTAAAACATTGTGGGGCAGTATTATTGTTTTTATTACAAATGTTTAATGTTTAATATAAACCATACCAATTTTTCGAAAAAAAAAGAATGTCCATGAAAGTGTTATGAGCATTAAAATGGGACTAATTAGAATAAGCCAAAAATACTTAATCGTTACCTACGAAACTTACGAATTCTTTTGCAGTTGAAATCAAATCTATTTCATCAATGAGATCAGGATGCACATTTAGACCGGGTGCATTATGCACATTCTTAAAATGCCACGCAGATAACTTTTAACACGCCTCATTGTGGAGAAGCGTTCAGACGAGGCATAGCGTTCAGACGAGGTATTTGTTGCTGGTAAGACCACCAATAGTTTTTATATAGTCACTATACCCCAGTATCAACTCTTTTTGAGAAAGGGACATACCTTTTACAAACGAAATAATTTATTTGAGAAGAATTTGATTATGTTCGATTAAGTGGTTTGATAGAATTTTCAATTGTGAATCCAAAAATGAAGAATTTATCGTTTACTATTAAGTCGTTCCCGAAGAGCAAAATTACTTTTTTTTATTTCTTCAGTGATATTCTTCCCATTTGTACCTAAAGTAAATCAAAAGGTTTTCGAGACATATTTGCATTTTATATCCCTGTTGATCGGAATCGTTGAGATCGTGCATGAGTTAGTTCTGTCCAAAATTTCATAATTGAGCTGTCGGTAATATGATTCTGTATCTGTATCTGTGTGAAAGCGTGCCTGCATACAACTACAAAACAGATTGTGCAATCGTCTTTTGAAAATCACGATTACGAATTTCCTATAATAACATGCCAGTCTCAGCAACCAATGAGAGTACGCCAAATTATCTGCTTTCTGTCAATGAAAGTAAACCTCGCGCGATATTTCATGGATTATTTATGAACTGAATTTCATTCGGCTAAATTACATTTATTCTACATATTTATTAATTACAATATATCCATAACAATAAAATCTTTAATTATTAACTAAATATTATATTATATATAGAAATGTATAACTTATGTTTAATTTTTTACATTTTCGTAGATATGAGACTTCATAGAAGATTGGGACCCTCTAATAAAAAATGTATGGAATCCGTTTATTTTGAGCTAAATGACCAATTAAAGGGCCCTTAAAAGTAATAAAAGGGGCGCCTCTCATTACCAACAAAAAAGTGAGGGGGCGTTGCCTCCCCTCGCTCCCCCCCAGCTGCTACGGCCTGTAAATAATTTAATTATGTATTATTAATTTCTACATAAATATATTTCCTTACGTGTATTACAGCATAAATATTGTATTCCTATTATATTCCAATGTGTTCAATGTTGAATACATTATTTATATAAGTACCTATAGTTAAAGATGATCGAAGTAAAATTTGTGTCCAAAATATGGAGGTCCCCTATAAAATCGACAGTGTACGTGAGGTTCTAGCACATGTCATTGTGAAGGTACCCGTATAACGTGCCAATTTCATTTCTAATTATTAGAATAATAATATTATAAGCTTTTATTGTACATAATACCGATTATGAAAATTCTGCCTAGTTTTACAGAATTATTATAAAGAATTTTTTTTACAATACTAATGACTAATTATTTGAGTAATATATTAAAGATTTTTAAGCTGAGCATATATACGATATTAAATAGAGAGAAATATCGAAAATTTTATCTTTCTTGACTGAAAACATAGCTTGTATTTAGTTTGAAAATAAAACTAAATGTTTTTATTTAGCGGTATTGAATTTACGAAACAAGTAAATTGTAATTCATTTAAAGAGTTAAAAATCTACTATTTTGTTCCCCCCTGAGAGTTAAAGTTGACTCTTGACAGTCATGACACATATCATGTGAAAAATGGAATACTTTGAAAAATTCCCAATATAGTATTCATAATGCAATGCTCATTTTTTTATATTTATTTTGTAAGTATATCCAATACCTCCATACATTTTAATTGATGTATAAATTGGAGAAGATATTTTTAGAATTTTAAGCGTTGTATGTCGGCAGGATCAATCGTGCTACTCTCAATTAACTAATGAAAAGAAACCCCCCGACCATTGATATGTTTTATTGACCACAAAATAAAAATAGGTAAACAATAAAAATATATATGAAAGTATTACTTTTTTTCTAATAATTTAATAAGTATTTAATTGAGAATGGCATAAGATATTTTTCATATGTGTCGACGTATAAGAATTAATTTTGTTTTTCAATATTATAACGATTCCTTTCTAGGTATTATAAAATTTAATAATAATAATACTAATGGTTTATGTTCATGAAAAATAATTAAAATATCCGAACCGTTCAAAGATATAATGTACAATGTTACTAAAAGCAAAGATTTAAAAATTCTTAAAAATTAAAATATACAGCCATGCATCGATAAATTTTGAAATCATAGTATTCTAATGAATTGTCATTATTTAGAATATTTTAATGAAAATTGATTTTTAATGTGTTAAAAGTATTTTACAAATATCTTAACAATCTTACCTCATTATAAACTAAGAATTGGGTCATTCCGGTTCTTCTTGACGTACATTTATATTTTACAATAAATGTTGTGAACTTAATTGTGTTAACAAAAAACAAAAGTAATTGTTCAAAGCATGTAAAAGTGGAGTAATTTAAAATAACTTAATAATTATGATTTTATAACATTCATAAAATAATTTATTAAATAAACTAGAAAATTAATTATTCTTATCTTATTCATCTATTCATTTTGCTGTCTTCATCTATTATATAATCTTTTATAATATTCATGTATATATTCTTATCTTATCTTATCTTATCTTATATAAAATATAACTACTATGCAGAGCCAGTACAGAAGTAGTCAGAACAGCGCAGAACCGGTTTCGGCCAATATCAGGCCTCAT